>JBAGKO010000002.1:5064057-5076204 GCA_037177275.1 Acacia concinna | reverse complement strand
AGAAAGTTTTGCTTATGGAATAAGATCTTAATCTTCAAATAAGTCCAATAAATATTATGCAATCCCAAACACTCAATAATTGACAATCAATATAATAAGATCATTTTCCACCCAAATCGGACGTTTTAGGCTGAAAAAAGTTAAACCAAACACACTGTAAATGAGGGTAAAGGATAAATTAAACTTGGGTTTAGGTTCAAATTCAATAAAGAACTATTTTGATAGGGCGTTCAATACAATTAATTATTTTGGAGTGTAAAAATAGCAATCATAAATTTTTTTGGGGTAAAAATGAGAAGACCGTTAACTATATTTAATCGTAGTTAAGTGTGGGTCCCACTATCTATTATTTTAATTTATTTTAAAAATGTTAAGATGTAAATTTAGTAATGAACTATTTTTTTGGACACCAAAGATAATTATTTTTTGTAAGAGCATCTAGGCAAATATGAGCATTTATATAAAAGCATTTAGATTAACGCTTTATTTTATTCTTTTTATAAGATCATTTATAAGATAAATATGAGTGTTTATGTTATAACTAAAGGGATTTAAAAGAATCTAAAAAATTAAAAAATTTTAGATATTCACATCTTTGTCTTTTCTTTAATAAAACTTGATTTTATTTTGATCAAAAGGATGCAACAACAAAAAATTCTGCAAGAAAAATATGTTAACAAAAAAATTATTTAAATCCCTTTAGAACAAATATAGATATTTAGGGATTTAAAAGATCTATAGATATTTACAAAATAAATATAAATATTCAAGTATGTAAAAGAAAAATATATATATTAACAAAACAAGTATAGATATTCAAAGATTTAGAAGACAAATATATATATATATATATATATAGATATTTACACAAATAAAGGGATTTAAAAGAATTTAGGGATTTAAATAATGTTGGTCTTTAATATATTTGTCTTTTAAAAAAAAATTTACTTTACCCTTTTGGTCAAAATAATATCAAGTTTTGTCAATTAAAAGACAAATATGGGTATTTACAAGACAAATATGTGAATATCCAAAAAATTTTAACTTTCTTGATTCTTTTAAATTCCTTTAGTTATAATATAAACGCTCATATTTATCTTATAAATGATCTTATGAAAATAATAAAGAAGGTGTTAGTATAAATACTCTTATATAAATACTTATATTTGCCTAAATGCTTTTACAAAAAATAATTGTCTTTGGTGTCCTCCAAAAAATAGTTCATTACTAAATTTGCACTTTAATTTTCTAAGAATATGTTAAAATAATAGATAATGGGACCTACACTTAACTGCCGTTAAGTATAGTTAACGGTCTTGCCATTTTTGTCCAAAAATTCATAATTGTTATTTTTGTACCCCAAAATAGTTAATTGTGTTAGACGCCTCTAACGAAATAGTTTTTTGCCAAATCTGTACCTAAACCCATTAAACTTTTTTAAACATACCCACTACTACAAAATTATCCATATATGACCTTTTTTCTTTTTTGCAACTATCATTTATTGTATCACAATGTGTGTGTATATGGCGGTTGAAAAATTGTCGTATATTTGTATTAGAGCCAGATGGGGAAGTAAGGCCCTATCTTACTTATTTATAACCCTTTTTTAATAAGAAATGTTAAGTATATGGTTCTTATTTTTAAACCATCATCTATTGATAGAAAATATGAAAACTGTCATATATATATATGACCTTTTTGTGAATAGCTGCCAAGTAAATAGTTATGGATGTTTAGGAGAGGATGTTGATGAATTATATGTAGAGGATTATGAATTATCACTAAAGAGGACTTTGACATTTATGTTGTGTTTGAAACACATGCACAAAATGATTATTCTTGAAGATGTAATAAGTGGACTGATCAAGGAATAAAATAATTATATTGTTTCAAACACATCCAGTTATTAGATATTGAAAACAAACATGTTGGATATGTTTCAAACACATGATCCATACCAGAGTCTCTCTGTGGTGATAATTCGTAATCCTCCCCAACAAGCAACTCATCAACATCCTCTCACAAACATCCATCACTACATACGTACAAAAGAAATTCTAATAATCAAATGATTGTTATAGAATATCCACCAAGATATGAAAAAGGAAACTTTCATCAACTCCACCAGTTAAGGGAAAAAATTTCTCACCTTTAGCCAAGAACATATCAACAAAAACTCAAACTTTAAGGGTAACAAAACTTTAAACTCAAACTTTAAGGGTAACAAAAGGTTAAGCTCAAACTTCAACCAAGAACATATCATATCAGCAACAAACAATCAATTTTGCATTATAAACTTCACTTAAGGGCAGAAATTTCCCATCTTTATGTGAGAATTGTTGAGTTTTTGAAGAAAATCAAAAGCAAAATAGAAAATCAGCCATGTACGTACATGTTCACAAACTGTCACAGACACTAAAAGAAGGAAAATCACGATTTTGGACACAAAGGAGAGGGAAACATTAGTAGGAATGCCAAAAAATAGTGGTGGGAGGCGTTTGACGAGAGCGCGACGAAAAAGAGGGAACTTTGAAATTGCATGAAAATAGGGTTTATGTTACAGCTTTTAAAGGCGCACATATGACAATTGTTTCAAACCAACCATCAAAAATAATATGTATGGTTTTTTATTAACAAAAACCACACACACACACTATATATGATAGCTCTTTTTAAAACAATCGCCATATATAGTATTCCATTTTTCTAAAAAAATAAGTACATATATGGTTGTTGTTCCAAAACTGCCATATATTGTCTTTCAATATATGAGTTTTTTTAAATAAAACTGTTATATATGTTAACGTGGAGTGTCAATTCAAATTCCGCCTCTCTATATATGGTAGTGGTTCAAATAATCACCATATAAAGAGTGTCATATATAGACACTTTTGTGGTAGTGACCATTGACTAAATAGTAATGAATATTCATAGGAAATATATAAATGGGGATTACCAATTTTTTGTAATAATCATTATCATGGTATAACTTATTATCAAACTAAAAGCAACCAAACATCTTCCTTTAATAATGTAATCATGATTATCATTGGAAGCATGCGAAAGAGTTAAACCAAACTTGATCGTAGCGTGAAGTGGAGATGTTGCAAGGCACTTTTGGAATCAAAGGGTAAAGAGAAAATGTAGAAACTAAAACAAGCTTGAAGTGATATAAAATAATTATTAACAAACAAGTTTTAATAAATATGATGAAACACTAAAAAAATATGAATTTTTAAAATATTTTCACATTAAAAAAATTCTATAACATATTAGATAGTTTGAAATTCAATGCATTAGAGTTACTTTTTGGTTGTTCAATTTTTTGGAAAAATATAAACATGTATATAATTTTTATGTTAAATAGGGGAAATTTTGCTGAAAATAAAAACTTTAAGAGCAAAACTAAATAGTCAACTAACAACTAGATGGCTAAAAATGAAATCTTGAATATATAATATAGGTTTGTGTGCACATTTTATTTCAAAGATAGTTTATACAAGTTCTTAAAATAAAGGGAAAGTTTATATATGTTTTGAAAAATAAAGAGGAAGTTTGTGTAAATTGAGGAAAACAAATGAGTGTGTGGTTTGTATATTTTATTCTGATTTTTTTAAACTTTTTTTTTTGCCATTCTGATTTTTATAAACATAGGCAATTACTTAAACTAATGTGTGTGTATTTATTGAGAGAATCTAAACATATGCCCCACCCTTTATCATAGAAGAAGGAACATATACATCTTACAACTTGCAATAGCCTTACCCTCACTAAATTAGAACTTTTAAACCTCCCTCAATATAATAGGGTCTATTGGGTAGGTATGATTGTATTTATTCCAAGGTTCTGAAACCGGACCAAACCCTAAACTAGTCGGGGTATTGGATCAGGATCAGTAGGTTAGACCAAAGTCAGCCCGGAGTTAGACTGGTGGGAATAAAAATAAACTTCGATTCTCATTATGGTCTCATACTATCCAAGATCAATTTAATACTTTGAATCAATGACAAACAATTATATACTTATAAACCATTCTTTATATTTTCTTTGATATATCAATATAATATAATATTAATTGATCATCCAATAATACTATAATTAATAATCAACCCAATAAGGGCATGTTTCAAATTGCCCACCAAGGGCACATTAGCATGAATTTAATATAATGTTATGAGCTGAAATGTGCCCGAGCATCATATAATTAATAATCATAAGTATTCTTCTTATTGTTTTAATAAACTACCAAAATAGATAGACAATAACATTATGTTCCTATCTATAATTTTTTAATCATTGAGACACAAATTATCATTAACTTTGACTAATATTGCTATCTACCACATAAAAAAATTATTTTAAAAAAGTAAATTTAAAAAAAAAAAAAACCCAATTGGGTTAATCCATCCAGGTTGACATTGGTTTGACTGGGTTAACCCAAGGTTGTCAAGTTAGTTACCAACTTGTACCAGTTTCATGGCCGAGTCGCCAGTTTCTGAGTTGACCCGCCTAGTTCGGTCTGGATTTGATAACCTAGATTTATTCATATATGTTCTTCATGCTGGCGCACATGATGAATGAAGGCAAAGTTTTTCTGTTAACTTTTAAGGAGAATTGCATTTAAGTCCCATGGAAGAGAAAAATGATCAAAAGATCCCTTGAAATCTCACATTTGCAGTGACGTCCTGTGGGACTTTTTTGCAATATATTCAAAATGTAAAAGACCATGATAATTTCTTCTTCCTCGCACTCCCTACCGATTCAAGCTTCTCTCTCTCTCCCCCCCAATGGCTAAACCCCCTCATCATCGTTATCATCATTGGATAAACAACACTTTACATCCCCAAACTCTTTATAATCGTTATCAAAACCTAGTTGTTGTGGGTGGCTCGCTGAAGCTTTTACTCATTGTTGGTGTGGGTTTTCATAATTGCTTGTGAATCTCTTCCTCATCACAGTGAATATGTTTCACCATCAGTTTTCCAAGTCATTTCTCAATCTCATATGTATTTAGTGTACAAATTCAAAATGAGTTGTTAATAGGGGGAACAATAATTGTTAAAACAAGCCCATAAACTTGTCAGTAAACACCTATAAGCTTGTCAGTGCATTCCCCTAATTAAAACTATGAATATATATTTTATTATGTGTGGACATATATATAGAATACTTTTGTTATTGTAATTTATTATTAATTAGGTTGACATAATATTTGGACAATGTATCACCTAATATTATTTGAGCACATATGAGAGTTGTCACTGTTAGCTACCTCACCAGTCAATGCAAACATGGACTTGTCAATGGTTACTCATAGACTTGTCAGCGGACGCCCATGAACTTGTCATTATAATCCCCTGCCCTTATTTAGCTATATTTATCTATGTTTATATAATTTGGTCAAAGTGAAATCATGTTATGAATAATTTTAAAATTCATATCATGTGTGAACTTTATTACAATAACAAAGGCACTCTATAAATATTTTTGCACATAATAAAATATATATTCACAATTTTAGGGGAATGCAATAACAAATTCATGAGCATCCACTGACAATATCATGAACTTACTTTAACAACTATCTTGGCCTCTATTAACAAAACATTTTGACTTTGTATAGCAAATGCAAATGAGATTGACAAATGACTTTTGAAAACCAATGGTTATGACAAACACCTTCACTACAATGAGGAAAAGCTACACCTGTGACAAGTAAAAGTTTTAATGAGCCACCTATGATGAAGAGGTTTCAATGAAGATAATAGAGGGTCAAGCCATGTGAGTGTTGTTTATCCAAAGACGATAACGATAATGAAAAGGTTCATCAATTTTTTTTGGGGGGGTATAATGGTCTTTAATTAGCTAGAAGTGTGAGGCTAGAGAGGGTATAATGGTCTTTTTACATTTGGAATATATTACAAAAAAAATCCCACAAGAAGTCACTATGTATTTTCTCTTCCACATGACTTAAATGCAATTCTCCTTCACTTTTATTCTAGACAAGAAGGTTAGGGTAAGAAATCGTGCATGGTAAAACAACAATATATGATACAAATAAAGTTAATATACTTCTTGCCAAACAATGCGAGTTGATTTGCTAACCTTACCAACTGTTCGCATTACTACAACATACAAAAGTAATGTATGTTTTTAGACTATGGCATTTTTGAAATTTTTTCCTTGACTTTAAATGTTTTTTTTTCTAAAATAGAAGTTAAAAATGTTTATTAATGTATGTTTTAAGTAAAAAAAAAAAATTAACGTATGTTTTTCAAAAACTAACGTTAAACAATTTTAACATTTTTTAAAAATGGACATTAAAAATCTTTTAACATCCATTTTTTAATAACAAACTTTAAAAGTCATTTTTTAAAAAAAATCAAATACCATTTGCCCTAAGTTTTTCTTCGATATGACTTCGCCCTTTGTGTGGACTCCTCCCTCTCTTCACGTTGACTTCACCTTCATCCTGAATCAAGCTGACATGCTCTGCATTTTTTGCCATCATCGTGCTATGCTCTTCGCCCTCTCTCCCCCCGTTCTTAGTTTATTTGTGTGTTCTTCGTCACTAGGTCTGCCTTTGTTAAGTTTAATATGAAGTTCTTTATTTCTTTTAGTTTTTCTACTCAAGGTTAATGATAGGTCACATTATTATATGATTAATTGTAGTGTTTTATGTGAGAAAACATGATATTTTTCATGGTTATTTGTAGCATTTATTGTGACAATATTTGCATTAGAGGTATTTTGGTCATTTTGTGTGGAAAATAGAGAAAAATAAAAAAAATAGCAGAATTAAATATTAATTAAAAAAGGGATTTATTGGAATTTATTTTTGTTTTAGGGACTTGAGGTAAATTGGAAGAAAAAGGTGTAAAGGACCTAATTACAAATTATAGAAGTTCTGCCTTTAAGTGAATAAAGGACTAAAGATAAAAGATTAAAAGAGTGCTGGATAGAAGCAAGAGGCACCATGAAATGTGGGGCACTTTAATGTAATATTCTCCTTACCATATTTGAATTTGAAGGCTACATCGGTCACATGTGATTTCACTCAACATTTAACCAAATTTGCTAAAACTAGTAGCATTAACTTCATCTCAGTGTGAATTAGAGAGAGAGATAGAAAGTTAAAGCTGAGGAAAGCTGTGACACCAGAGTTTGAAGTTGAAGCTATTTCCGATGATGTGCTTTGATATACTTCTTATTGCTGATTCAGTCATGATGAGAGGTTGAGCTTATTCTCTGATAGTGACTATTGGATTATGAGCATGGATTTGTGAGAGAGAGTGAGGTTTAGTGTGATTTAGCATATAGATTTGTTGAATTAGTGTGAATGTCTCTATTTTGCTTCGGTGAGGGTAAATCACTTTTGATTCACAGTATTGGCTTGTAAATTTGAATTGTATGGTAAAGACTTTTTGTTATAGTAGATTATGATCCATTGTGGCTTTGTTGATGCTCATTTGTGGATTTAATTGAATTAATTAGTAGTTCTAGCAATGACTGAGTTATTCTTGTCTAACCATTTGAAGTTGCAAGCTAAGCTTTAAGTTCTAATGCTTAATCATGCTAAATCCACTCTATTCTTTTGATGTAATGATGGAATTACTAGTTAACCATAAGAATCCATCTGATTTCACTAAATCTCACCTAAATTTTGTTTAGAGTTGCTCTTGCAATTGTTTTCTCTGTCTTTGTTATCAATTTGGTTTTCAAGCATTTTCCATTAAATCATCTTCTTCCTCTTCACTTACTTATGTTCCTAATTAGTTCAGACATAATGCCTAATTAACCTAAACTACAGATTCTAAGTTGCCAAGTTTATATCAAACTTCATAGCTCCTTGATATCGATCCTAGATTTTGTTGGCTCTAACCATAGAATTCTTGTATTAATTGGAGTGGTTAATTGACTAGCCTATCACTTAACGACAATCTCTAAATCCTCTCTTAGTGTTGTGTTTTGTCAAATTGAGAAAAAGAGGTTTGGGTTGAGAGAAGAGAAATTCAAGCATCCAAGTTTAAGGTTGAGGTAAGAGTTGAATATTTTTGTTGATGTTGATGATGCTGGCTAGTATTGATCTAGAGATTTTGTATGTTTGGGAAGTATGATTATAAGAGGAGATACTGTCAATTTTTTTGAAAAACATAGAAAGCATGATTAAAATCAAGGTTAAATAGTTGATTATAAGTTAAAATATAGTGGTTAGTAGGATAGATAATGCAAAATTTAATTTTTATCTTCTATAGTGAGGAGAAGTAGGATTTTGTTAGTGTTAATGTTTCTAATGAGAGCCTAAAATGAATATTTGTGCAAGGTACACATGAGAAATCAAGTTTGGAAGCCACTAAAATGAAAATTTGGTGTCATAAACCCCCTTATGTTTCAATTTTGACTAGATAAAGTGAAAGGAGGTGTCTTTTGATCCATTTGAGCTCAAAATGGAATCCACATGAAAAATTATAGGGGACAAGCACATTATGTTAATTTTTAAACCAATGGAAAAAAGTACAAAATTAAGGATTAAAGAAGTAAGAAAGGGAGGTTAAGTTTCTAATGACATAATGCTTGTAACATGGCTAGTCTTTTTATGTGCATTGAATTACATTGGTATGCAAGCTTTGATATTAGCAAGGGGCATACATGAAGTTAAGCGTCAAAAGAGGAAATGTTTAGAAGAAATAAAGAGGAAGGTAGCCATGTTGCTAACTCTAACATTAATGTTGTATTAATTATTGTTTGTGATTCATTGCCCTTGATTGTTTGAGGATAGTATGTGGTAAATTGGTTATAATTATTGGTTTCTTATCGCATGCTAAATATTGGTATTGCTATGAATCTTGTGATTGTGTTAGGAACTGAACTCTATAATAATTTAATAAATGCGTGTGAAAATCTTATCCTATTAAACGTTTTGAACTTGTTGGAATGTGAATGCTTAGAAGTCTATGATTTCTAGCTTGTGAAGTGGTAAATTTTGCTATATTTTTTTTATCTTTTTCCTAATAGTCTTGAATTGCTTCATTTAGTTTTGTTTGAATTAAGCTAAATCGGATTTTTGTTGAAATTTTTGGATGTTTTATTTTTAAGGGAAAATGCTGCCGAATTTTTTTAAAAAAAAGTAAGGAAATTTCTTTCTTCACCCATATTCATATGTTATCATGACAATTGTTCTAAACTTGAGTGTTGTTGAAAATGGCTTAGGTTGTAATAAAATGGACCATATTTGGATGAATTCATTGAGAATTAATGAAGAATCAAGAATATGAGAATATGGTAGAAGAGTTTATTGATTTTTCTAAAAGGAATGCACCTAGTAAAATGGGATTATTTTTTGTCCTTGTATCAAGATTTTACATGAGAGTCGATGTGATATTGATGATATAATATATCACCTACTTTGTGATGAGATACATCTTCAATACACAAGGTAGATATGGCATAGTGAGAAAGTAACTCCTTCTATGTCCCAAAGGAAGAAATTTGTGTATGGCATAAATGATGATATAATAAATTATATGATTCATGATATTGAGGTAAAATCCCTTGCGAAATCATGTGTATATGACAAATTTTGGAGTGATGTAGACACACCTTTCTACCTTAGGTGTACTAAGTATACACTCTTGATAGGTATTTGGCATTTGATTAATTTAAATGCAACTTGTGTTATGTTTCCATATGATAATGTATTTCCTAAATCATATGTATGAGGCTAAGATAATATAATCTTGTCTAAGATGGGCATGGAGTATAAAACAATACATTTTTGCCCAAATAATTGCGTATTATATATAAAGGAGTATGAAAGACTAAGTAAGTGTCTGAAATATAAAACTTCATAATATAAAATGAATAAATATGTTAATTGTGGTTATGATACAACTAAAATCCAACTTTTGAAAGGAGTTGAGTATCTTCCAATTATACCACAATTTAAGTATTTGTTTGCTAATGCAACAAAAGCAAAGAAGTTGACATGGCATTCTGATGAAGGAATATCCTATGAAAAATATCTTTAGGACTTGATTGACTTTCCACAATGGAAGAAAATATATTAAATGTTTTTTGGATTTGGCAACAAGCTAAGAAACCTTTGGCTTGGATTGAGTACAAATGGATCTTTCATCCTTTGGCTTAAAAGACTTGTTTACATGGCAACAACACCTCTAATGGTAGGAAACACCTTACGATTACTTGAATTTTCTTTGACATCATACTTACAATCTTTATTTTATGTTTTACCAGGATCAAGAAGATGGGACAATTTTTTTTTCTTAACACAACTTCATGAGATCCATAAGAAAACATTGACAAGATCAACTTACAAATGTCTTTTGAGATTGTGAATGCTGATATGCCATATCCCTTTGCAATTGACAACAAAGATATTACGGAGTTCCTATCCTTGTAGGAGATAGATATAGGATGAAGTAAATGTACAATCATGTAAGTTTATTTAAATTTTTACCCTCAATTAATGCCTTAATTTTTAGTTTTATATATTCACTAATTCATTTTTCAATTTAATTATATGTTAGATACTTCCACAACAAATGCATCTCAATGGACATAAACGAATTCTAGGAATTTTATGTTCTACGAATTTGGAAAGGCATTATAATACATTGGAGAAGAAGATGAGCCGTATGGGTTATACAATCGGTCTTAAAAGTTACTTTTTCATACCCCAATTTGTTTTTTGACCAGTGCTAAAAAGTTTTAATCTATAATAAAAATGCCCACATGATCGAACTGAGATTTGTCGCTTTTTCGGTCTTCCAGAATGATTGTACCACATAAATGTAGTATAAGGGCAACCAATCGTTCTTCTCGAGGAGCGCTAATTGGAATTTCTAAGAAACTAATTTTCAAGCGAAACAAAGTGATTTGATAAATTCGGGGTTTTATGGTGCAAATAAATATAGAAAATAAAAAGAAAAATCTTTTTGGTATTTTTGGTTTTGAAAGATGGTTTTGATAAGAAAAGATCGTATGATAGACTAGTCTTTCAATGATGGTCGCTTGACTATCCTTGCTCTCTCAAAAGATAATAGGAGTTTTTGAAATCTCTAAGTTTTGATTAAAAATCCCAAGTAATCACTTGGGTCCAATGGTTTAATTAATGAAAACTTCCTTTAGTCAAAGGTTAATTAGCTTCAATTAAATCATTGTTAGGTTCTCTTAGAGTGCACGTGAAAAGATTATGAATGATCCTCAAATTGTCAATCAATAATCCAAGGGTGATGCATGAACAGAAAATCTCTCATAATCATGACAAACAAATTGACACACAAAAGTCTCAAACTTTAATATATAAAGTAATCCCATGATTCAAACGTCAATCTCATGCATAAAACAATCTAAATCCCGAATTACAATCATAATCCAAAATCTCTAATCTATGTAAAACCTCCTAGATCTAGGGAATTCAACAAAGATGAAGAGAAAAAGATCTAGACTGAAATCTACTCCCTTGGTTGTTACTTGGAGCTCAAGCTTCGCTTTCCATTACCGAGAGGCTAAGGGATTTAGCCTCTCATGTCTTGAAATCTCCTGCAATCTCTGTTGATCATTGAATCCATGAGAGATTGTTGAGGTTGGGTGAGGAATATGGTGGTTGGAGGGTTTATGGTGGTTAGATAGGGTAGGACTTGATGGATGGAGGCCTAGGGTTTGAGGTAGGGTTATGGAATTGAGAGGAATTAAGAAACTAGGGTTTTCAGTTGCCGTACTGTGAAATCTCATGAGTTCAGTCCTCCTCTGAATGATGGTTAATTCCCCTTTATATAGACTAATCAGGAACCCTACTTCAAAATGCAGTGTTGCAGTTCTCTCACTTAGGTCGCGACCTCAGGTCTCCACGTCTCTACTTGACTTCACAGAAGATTACTCTAGACTTGACTCTGCTTCAAAACGCACAGCTTCATTAACGATATCTAGGCCACGACCTCAAGGGTTCAAGTCGCAATCTCAAGTTCCATAACACTATTCTCTTGTACTTTGGCCTTCAAGCTCTGGTGTGTCCATATTTGCTCCATTTGGACTCCACATTCTCCTTCGATTGCCTGAAAAATCACCACAAAAAGGCTTTGCAGGCAAGTTAAGCAATCATATAAAGGAGAGAAAATAACCCTA
>JBAGKO010000002.1:5000984-5014903 GCA_037177275.1 Acacia concinna | reverse complement strand
CCCTATTTATATACATAATACTAAATAAAAACAAAGTGAATACATTAATAAGTGCAGGATAAAATTGTAATTTTAATGAGATGTTTTATAAATAAGATTAATAAAATATTCTCTCACTGCTTTATATTGCTTTATATATAGAAGCATAGGAGTATGAGTGGATTTAAGATGGCTCCATATGGTGCCAATAATAATAATAATAATAATAATAATAATAATTAATTTTTTAAAAATAAAAACGGAAAAGCAGAGGGCACATTGGTTGCGAAAACCATCGATGCTGATCCATCAATTGAATCAGGTTTTAGTGGACCCCATCACAGATCAAGCCCGTGACTCTTTTCACCATTATTATTAATCTAATTAATTAGAGATAATCACAAATGATTGTGATTTCATTTTATCTTAACTCAAGATTTTGGTAATTAATTAGAGATAATCACAAATGATTGTGATTTCATTTTATCTTAACTCAAGATTTTTGTTTGCTTGCTAAGGAAATACACGTGGAACTCTTACCTTATGTTTAGATAAAAAAAATTAAAAAGAAAAAAAAATTAAGGAAGAAAACTCTAAAAAATAGTAAAAAAAATTATCATTTGTAAAAGTGTTTAAACCTAATATTCTTTTTTTTTTCCCCTTTCTCTCCACTTTTCTCTACATTCAAATTTCAAGATATGGTTAGGTTTTTGTAGCTGGCAGAACTGTAGTTTAGTGAACGATTAATTTCCTTCTTATTTAATAAAAATCGAAGTATCGAACTCAATAAATAATCAACGTCGAAAATTTCTCATGAAATTTGAAACTATACTTTCTTCATGTCTATTCATTTCATTTCAATCTCAGATATTTGCTTCTGTCCCATGAATCTTTCCTTGCTCGAAAGGAAAATAATATTAGTATTACTCTACATATTAAGGTGATGAGATTGAATTATCACTATACCACTTCTCATTATTAATATATAAGGGCTAATTGATTAATTTAAATAAATGAGAGAAATTAGTTATATTAGTTATTTGTAACAAATATAGATTAATTGTCCCAAATACCATCTTTCATCATGATAACCATTGAATAGAAACCCTTAATGTGTGTAGTTAATAGAGATACTTAGCTTTGATAAAAAATAAAAAAAAAATCTAGGGACACAGTGAATTGGGGACGTCTTACATTTACCACTAAATTCAACATCCAAGTAACTTATTTTTCTCCCCAATCTACAAATAACTCTTATATTAATGACTGAATGTAACTCTTATATGATTAACATGACGAAATTGGAACGCAACACAATTGCAATCAAGATGATATTTGAGAGTGAAATAAACAATATATATTAATTAGTTCCCATCACATCAAATTAAATAGACTAAAGGATTAACCTAACTAAATATTGAAGGGTTTTCTTTTGTTATGATATTGTTTCAAACTATAGGATTTAGTCTCTCAAATTTATTTTCATGTAAAAAAGTAGTCCCTGTATAGTTTATAAGGATCTGAACTATTTTGCTCATTCAATCAGTAAAACCTATGTTTTAAAATTATAGGGATTAAATCCAAAATGAGGGAAAATTATAAGAACCAAACATTTTATTAACCCATTAGATAAACTAGTTATTTAATTTATAATGTGTCATCTTTCCTAAAATATCTCTTTTAATCATCATCCCCATTGAAAAAGCCCTTGCAAAATATGCAATCAATTAATAAGGTTGGTTTATGGAAAAATATTAAATTATTGTGAAATAAAGTGGATCAAGTTGTTATATTTAGGATAAAAAAAAACTCAACTAGCTCCCAAGTACTTAGGATAGGAATGAGTACTAAAATTCAATAACCATGTACATAAAGTATATGAACACAAACACACTCACAAACTCAGTCATCATTATTTTTCCTAGTTGTTATAGTGGAGGGCCCGAATGTCAAACAAAAGGTTCCTGTTCCAAAGGAAGCTTTCGAGTCGTGCCACAATAAATGCTTTATTTTTCCCTTTGACAAATAAAGTATAGCACCTTACTGGTTTGCGGAAAGTTAAAGAGACACCAATATTCAACAAATTGATCATTATATGATTCGTATTTTTACAAAATTAAAGCGTATAAGCTTGAATTCCAGTACCAATATTTACTTGGCTTATTAAAAGATTCAAAATTTCTATTTAACATGTTATAGACGGACAGAAATTTAGAACGAATATATAATTTGATTTGTATTGGATTCTTACGTAAGAAGCGAGGGACACGCATACAAAAAGCCACGTGCAAAAGCTTCATTGGAAAAAATAATCAGAAGTGTAATAATTCTATTTATTTATTTTTTCCCAGTGGAATCGAATATCGCAATCGAACGGTGCAAAATTTAAAAATAAATACACAGATCGATGTAGCTTCATGTCAGTGGATACCTCACAAACATCCAAAATTCTGCCAAATTATCAGCTTCCTGTGCCAGCTAAAAGTTTCTAGTTCACACATGGTTTCTTTAATTAATTAAAATGGTCATATTGATGCCCTAATTTTACGTTTAGAAAATGTTTCTTTTAATATTATTCTTCACGTCATATCCTCACTATATAAACCCTACCAATCGCTTCAAATAAATCCATTCTCACAAACAGTCTTCTTACTATAAGCACTTGTGAGCTCTAAAGTGCTTATCTTCATTCCTTCTTCTTCCATGGCTTCCAAGACTTCCTCTTTTGCCCTTTTCCTTGTCCTCAACCTCCTCTTCTTCTCACTTGTCACCGCATGCGGCTCATGCGGCGGATACCCCAACCCCAACCCAAAACCAAACCCGAACCCAAGGCCAACGCCAAACCCAAACCCCAACCCTAACCCTAACCCGTCTGGTGGAAGTGGCACATGCCCTCGGAATGCCCTAAAACTGGGGGTTTGTGCTAATGTTCTTAATGGTTTGCTTAATGTGACCCTTGGGCAGCCACCGGTGACCCCTTGCTGCAATTTGATTAAAGGACTCGCCGACCTTGAAGCCGCGGTATGCCTCTGCACTGCCCTTAAAGCGAACATTTTGGGCATTAACCTCAACATCCCTATCTCTCTCAGCTTGCTTCTCAATGTTTGCTCTCGCAATGTTCCCCGTGGTTTCCAATGTCCTTAAAGATGATAAGTATACCCAGATTAATAATCGTCTACTCAATTAGCCGATGATGATGATGTGGCCCTTTTTATTGGTTTTTCGAATTTTTATATTTTCTAGTTTCTAAACACCTCGTTTAATTTGTGGTTTTCTTGGTCATTTGTGTGCATGGGTGAATAATATATCTCCCTATATATTTACTACTTACGTAAATTTGTAAGGGGGAAAATAGACATGAAAATTTATAGTGCTTCTTGTGACTTGTGATCATAGATTCTTGTAATAATTTGTTCTTGATCTTTGGCCTAATAATACTAATAATATCTCTATTGTAGTTTTTTATTTTATGTGCATTATTATTAGTTCATTGATCTCCATCTTTTCCTCTACTACTCAGTATTCACCTGTCAGATTGTACCCTTCTTCTATCCTCCAGTCCAAAACACACACATTCATATGAATAAAATCAGCAATAAAATATTTATATATTTTTCCTTTAAAAAAAAAGAAAAAACAACAAATCAAGAACCAGCTGCTAGATAGCAAGCAAGCCTCTGAAAGATTCTGTCACGACGTTCAGCATGACTATTATTATTATTTTTTAAACAAAAGAAGGAACCAAAACCCGTTGTGACCTGCAATAATATCAGTGACGAAGAAAGCATATATTTATATCACGTGCAGCAGATAAAAGAATCTGTGAAGGCATAACAATTAACAACTGAGAATTCCTTAATTAAGGTTAGGTGCTATAATTAATAAGAGTGTCTTTTCCGATCCCTTATTTATCTCAGAAAACAGATCACTTGTTTGGACTTTGTATGTGCTATTAACAGATGATTGGGTTACGTAGATATAATAATAATTCGGCAAGGAAAAAAATCAAATTAAAGAAAGAATGATAATAGTTTGTATGTATGTATACATGCATGTATATATGTATGTATCTGGTCATCAACATGGTTACCGGGGACAATATCATGAGGTGGCATGTCGTTTTGTTTGTTGGGAAATATGGTTTTTGGAAATATTACTGTTTATCCCGTGAACCGGGGCGAACAAACATGCTTGCATTGTCACGATTGAAAAAGATAGAATGAAAGAATTCGTTGTTCCCTTTCATGTGAAACTTTACATAAAGTAAAGATTTTTTTTTGATAAACTAAGGTATCCTCCAACCCAGTAGGTCAAAGACTAATCATTCGCTTATTGTGGGTTCCTTTATGGAAAGGATAGCTGACCATGAGATTTAACGCTGTTCCATACCTAAGGCCAGGGATCAAAATCCTGACTAAGGTTAAGGGTGGAAGAGTCTCTACTGCTCTACCACACGCGTCTGGTTGAGAGTAAAGATTTTTCCATGTTCTGTATATATCACAACTTTAAATAAATAAATAAATATCTACAATATTGGGATCATATCAAGTTTGAAAAGTTTTGCACTTTGTCTAAATTCATGAACAATAATAGTCATGCTTTCTTTTTTATATAATATAGCTAACTAATATTATCTCCTACCATATGTTTGGACAGAGAGAAAAGAAAATTAAGGAGAAAACTCTAAAAAATAATAAATTTTTTATTATTTATATAAGTTTTTAAACCCAATACTCATTTTTAAGATCATTGAAACTGACTTTTTGAACTCAAAACGCTAATTTATGACTAAAATGATTACTAATTGGTTTTTAGAACTTGTAGCAGTTGTCTTTTCTTTAAATTTAAAATTTATGAAACTAGTTTTTCAATATATTATACAGATAATTTCATTTTAAACTAAATTTTTAGACCTAAGATAAATATCAAATGTTAATCCAAACAAATCATAATTACTTTGTTTAAACAGAATCAAGTCCCCTTAATTCAATCCAAACCATTGTTCATGCATAACAATGACGTTTTAAGGTTGACTAAAAACTCATTACACCTGTACAATATTGAATAACATGATGTACCTAGTGGTGAGAAGGTGCGGTCTTAACATGAGTAATTCAAGAATGAGCTGTAGGGGAAACAAGTCTCTTCAAAATCATTTATATATAAATAGCCTTCTACTATTAGAAATTTATTATACAACGTATACCATGATCTTATTTATAAGCCATTTCTAAAATGTTTTACACATATCACGGAATCTAAACCCCATCAATTATTAATTATGCTATAAAATTTAATAACTTTCAAACTTCATCACTATTTAATATGCAATGTAAATGCCTCATAAAAACGAAAACCACATTATAATAAATAAAACGTGTAATTGTAAATTCATGTGAAAAATTTAATAATGTTACTTATAGATAAAACCAAAATAAACCTTCTCTCATTAGCTTATTAATAAGACTAAAGGAGTGTTGGGAAAATGATACTATAAGCAAGAAATACTCAAAACAAGCTTGAACCTTTGGTATTCTTTTTCAAATTAGGTTATCGAAGAGAAAACAAGTTGGTTTGAAACAAATAGAGAAGATAAGACTAAAGGAGTACTGGGAGAATGATAATATAAGCAAGAGCTACTCAAAACAAGCTTGAATCTTTGGTATTCTTTTTCAAATTATGTTATCGAAGAGAATGCAAGTTGGTTTGAAACAAATAAAGAAAGTAAGACTAAAGGAATATTGGGGAAACGATAATATAAGCAAGAGCTACTCAAAACAAGCTTGAACCTTTAGTATTCTTTTTCAAATTATGTTAACGAAGAGAAAGCAAGTTGGCTTGAAACAAATAGAGAAAATAAGTAAATTAATCATAGAAATTGTGACATGCTTGAAGACTTTGGCACTTCATAGCTATAGGGTAGGGTTTTATTTAGCTGATTCACCGTGTACGAAATCACAACGTACGTGCCGGTAGTGAAGCATTTTTCTGTTTTTTTCCCCTTTAAATAAAACTGAAGACTTCATTCGTAGTGGAACCTTAACAACACAAAGTTCAAACGAAGGTAAAAAATAATCTTGGAGGTTGATAAAAAATTAAAAAATCATAATAAATTAAGTGCCCCCTTCTTAATTAAATTTTTTTAGCAGTACCACTCTTACATTCACTATAGTTAAACAAAATTCAATAAATTAAAAGAATAGCCCAATCTCTATGTACAATTTTTATATTATATTATCAATGATATCTTGAAAAGGGTGACCATTAATTAATTTGATTCCTGAGAAGAAAATTCATCCTTTTAGCAAAATAGCTGGATGCCTTCACTTTCCTAATTCCCAGATATCAACTCAGTTCGAGACCATTAGCAGAAGTTTTTTTTTTTTTAGAATATAAAAAATGACCCATGATCCCACGCTCACTTGTGTAATTTTTTTAAAAAAATCTATTCTAAAATTTCTTGTAATTAATTATTTTCAAACGAAAGTTAAAAATAATAGAAATATCTTTTGCTAACTTAAATAATGAAAATGTGTGTTCCCCCCCTTTTTTGGGACCTTTCCCCCTTTTGTTGACTTCTTATATTTTCTCCATGTTTTTAAATTCTTAATAAGAAAATTCAAATTTGTTTTTTAAAAAAGGGAGAATTGCAATTTAGTCCCAAGAAAGGGAATTTATAATTAAACGGTCCCATAAAATCGTATAATTGTAATAAAATCCCGTAGAGCTGTCAATGAAAGTTATGGAGTTGTTAATAAAAATCTCTAGAAGCATATGGAATTGTTAACTAAGATCTTATTACAATTATGTGATTTTACGAGACCATTTGATTCCCTTCTTTGAAGCCAAATTGCAATTCTTCCTAAAAAAGGTTAAAAAATGCGTATGCTTCAAAGTCCATGTTACAGCTTTGATTCTCCGAATCCGATATTTTTTTCACTCCAAGAATTTAAGTGGTCCCACCTATGCGCAAAAACCATGCCATCCCGTGAACCTTATTTTGTCACATCTGAGGACACCTTCTTCATAAGATAATAGCAAAAGGTAAAAGAACGTAATAATATATTTTTTTTTAACTAAAACAGGGACCTTATAGTGTTTTGCAGCCTTTGTGTGATTAACCTGTCGGTTGATCGACATTAATTAATAAAATCAAGCTATGCATGATGCTTGATCGATTTAGAAGCATCGAGAATTCTTATGAAACCGTAAATTAAAATAATGAATAAATATGATTCAGAATTTACAAGAACTTCATTAAAATAAATTACATAACAATGTTTCAAATTATTTATTCATTAATTCATTTATTTCGTTACATTTCTAGATGTTTCTTCGAGGTAATATACAGAGATGTTTTTTTTATAGTTTCGTATATTTTGTTGGCCGGCTTTTATAGTTTTGTATCTATTTTCAACTCTTGTTGCAATTTGTGATAATGTTTTTTCAACTCTTATTACAATTAATACAAGTTATTCATTAATTCCTTTATTTTGTTACATTTCTAGGTGCAGCTTTGTTTTTTTATAGTTTTGTAGCTATTTTCAACTCTTGACAATTTGTATTCATGATTTTTTTTTTATTTTGACCTGAATCATGAAATTTTTATTAAAATAATACATAATAAGCAATAATTAAGACCCAATATATATATACGCACGGACACTCTCACTGCGCTTTTCACCTAATCCACCATTCACGGAGTCCAAATCTGATTTCTCATATATTTCTAAACTTCACTAGTTTTTCTACAGAAATGCTAGCTAGATCAAGATATTACTTTTATTAGGTATATTTAATATTAAGCATTAACAATCTTATTAACCTGATCTCGAACTTTTATAGTAATAGTAATACAGAACTAAATAATTAAATAGAATATACGCAGTTAAGAACAAAGCACTAATGAACTTACTGTTCAAATGATAACATGTTTCATGTCATGAGCTAATTATATATGAAAATATATAAAAAAAACACAGTATATATTACAACTTGGACGACCTTTAACACAAGGAAACTAGATCACTCCAAAACCTACTCAAACTTAGCTAGCTAGACACACACACACACACACACACACATAATCAGATTGACCATCAACATACTAAAACATAAGAGTAAAGAGAGAAGTCATGTCTTTGGATCTATGAGAGCAAACTTCAGCTCTCAACTATTAAATCATATTTTTAGATATATGTGTAATTGTAGAAATACTATATTAGGCATAAACTTAAAATGATTTAACAGTTGAGAGCTAGTTTCTTCAGTTTCTTACCCCGAGTGAGAGAGAGAGAGAGAGAGAGAATCTGAACTCATGATAAAGGTGGGCAAACGAAGCCAGGAGGAGGAGTCAAACCACAAGTAGCAAGGACTTGAAGAGCAAGAGGAACAAATATGTTGAGATTCAGAAGCTTAAGTCTTATAACAGTGCAAACACATACGGCTGCTTCAAGCTCAAGCAATCCTTGGATCACTGGACAGCATATATGTTCAATAGGGTTCCCTATTACCCCATGCACAAGTCCTCCAAGCACATCCAAACACAGGCCTAGCTTTAGGGCATCAATGGGACACTTCACTTGAGGAGTAGGTGGAGCTGGAACACCCCAGTACGGTGGAGAAGGCGCAACTGGTGGTGGGTTTACTATAACCGGCGGTGGGTTTACTGTAACCGGCGGGGATACTGGTGGTGGCATGACAATTACCGGTGGGGATACAGGCGGTGGCACGATAATGACGGGCGGCTGTTGTGGAGGCGGATATTTTGGGTGACCGCCATGATGAGGCGGTTTGTGGCAATGGGTTTTGGGATGACAATGCCAGTGGCAATGGGGATCATGATCATCCCCACACGCAAATGTTAGTGGTGGAAGAGAACTCGGTGTCAAAATCATGAAGATGAACAACAAGGCTTTAGCTTTTGATGGAGACGACATGACTACTTTGGAGTTTGGATCAGAGAATTGCTCTTCTAGGATTTTGTTAGCATTGTAAGTTGCATGTCTTACCTACATATATATATAAAGTAGAGAAAGATTAATTGGCCAAAACTTGTATGCATTAACAGAAAAAACTTAGGGTTTTATCTAATTTTAATAACACCTGGCGACATAAAAAAAAAATCCTTAAACATCTATGGATAGAGACAGATCGAAAGAAATAAATTTAAAGTTTGGATTTTTATTGATAAGGTTGTATGAATTCGAGAGAGACTCTCTCAATCCGTGACTAGCTAGTTCAGCAGAATCCGTGAAGGGGTTTCGATTAATTCTGAGACCAAAATTTACAGTTTTCACAGAGGAAAATGCACATTATCTCTTTGTATTCTTTTCCTTGTATTACATTATAGGTCTGGCCCTGTTTTGCATCTACGTAAAATAATTCGACCTCTGTGTATGTGTGTCAGAATTCTTAGCTGTGTCTAATTAGAGCACCGATCACAAGTAGTCATTATTAGGGTTTGTGAAAAAAATGGAAATGCATGAGGCCAAGTCGATCGACATGATGCGGTGTACATTGGGAGAATCAAGAAGAGAGAAGAGTCTCCGACAACGTTCTGACTCATTTTATGCATTCATTGCTGCAACTTTGTGGCACGTGGTCGGTTTGCTTCTCATGCAAATTCTTACTAACGACACGTAGTCTCGTACTGACGTAACTCTTATTTCATTAGAGTAATATTGTTAATTCAATTTTACTTATTTTGGACTAGTCCTAGGGAAGGCCTCCTCCCCCATCTCTGTCATCTCCAGTCACCTTCTTTGTTTCCGGTTATCTCCTCTTTAATTTCCTCACTGATCTCACAAGTATCGTCATCTCTTTCACCCCACCTCTCATTTCTCCATTTGTGTCATCTAATCTTCTTTCTTCCCTCCCAGCAATGCCTTTTTGTCTCTCCTCTCCCTCTAATATTTTCTTAATATGCGTTGATGTGAAATTCTTAACGGTATACGATATAGTTTACTATTTTTCTTATAAATTCTCTTTTAATTTGTTGAATAATTTTTGGAAATCTCAATCATGTATTTGTTCTCTATGAATTAACAAATACGGTTTTTTTTTTAATTCTTATTCAATACGCTTTTCACATATTTAGAACCCCAACCTTATTAAATATTGTTGATATTTGATATAGAAATTATATCCTATATTAATATATATATATATAGATTTACTAATATAGTGCATGAAGCCCACATACCAAACAAGCCCTATGGTTTTATATCAACGTTTGAATGCTTCTGGTTTAATTTGATCTTTTATAACATTGATATAAAATGTTAAATTATAAAAAAAAATTAATTAAATTCATATTTATAAATTTTAATATGAATAATTTAATAGTACAATTAAAAAAATAAAAAATATTTTGTATGAAAACAGATGTGGGCTATTTAAATGTTGAGAGTATGGTTAAGAAATGAAGAGGCGAACCTCTCCCGGCTTGAAATTCGCCAACTAGCCTTGCTAATCACCACTATTAATACTAAGTTACTAACTAAAGTTTTTTTCCGATTGAACAGAAAGAAGTACTGAAGACCAAACGATTCAACAGTGATATGAAGTTAAGGACTTGGCTATCATCCTCTCCTTTTACAGTCCTCTTCCTCCTACTCATCTCAAGTTTTAGATTTGAAACTGAATGATTCAGATTTTAATGTTTTTATTAAACAATTAATAAAGTACCAAATTATTAAATAATAAATAAATACATTAAAATCTACTAAATTTTAGTTATTATAATTTAAAAATGTAATAAAAAATTATTTTAAAATATTTTTATAAAACATTAAATATGAACCACTCAAATTTCAATATAAAGGTTGAGATGGAGAAGAAGGGAAGGGAATAGTAAAAGTAAAGGAGGATAGCCAAGTTTTGTAATTAGTCTTAGTCCTATATCACATAATAGTCTCTCTGTCATGGCTATTTAATTTGTCACTAAAAAAGCAGCTTCTTTGGTGACAATTCGAGAGCAGTGTCTTGATTGAGATTTCTCTCCGTTTACTCTCTAATTACTATCTCCATTATTGGATCAGCTTCAAAGGTTGAGATTTAATATTTTATAACAATATATTGTAATATTAAATATTATTAAATACATAAATAAATTTAAAATAATTAAAATTTAACAAAAATTCAAAAGTATATGAGATGATAAGTAAAAAATTATAAAATATATTAATAAAAGTTCACATGGTTGAAGCAGTGGGGTATAATTTAAACATTTTAAATTTGTATGTATGTATGTAGTATGTAATATTATAATAATATAATTATAAATTATTAAATCTCAACACTGACCAATGGTGGAAATAATAAATGGAGAGAAAACAGCCATCCCCAAACTATTGAACTTTTCATAAAAATGATAAAAATATTAATTCATAGAGGGGAATTATAGATCACTACGCAAATGTGAACATTTTATTGATA
Organism: Acacia concinna; assembly: GCA_037177275.1. Lineage (NCBI taxonomy): Eukaryota > Viridiplantae > Streptophyta > Magnoliopsida > Fabales > Fabaceae > Acacia > Acacia concinna. Next base: position 5,003,485 of record JBAGKO010000002.1, on the reverse strand, counting down.
CAATTGAATTGTCACCAATAATTAATTCAAGAGATTGCATAATGGACTAATCAAAAGGAGGAAGATGAGGAGACTTCCAACCATCAGATCAGCAATAATACAATAATATATCAAGAATGAAAACCAAAAACAAGATTACAAACACATAATTAACAATAAACTATAGAACTTCACGATGTAATATTGGAGATAGTGATAGGTGTATGGTATTAAGCACACTGGAAGCCTTTAGGGACGCCTTTGCCACAGTAGTTGAGGACCAGGCTCAAGTTGATGGGAAGGTTAAGGTTGATACCTAAGACATTGGCTTTAAGGGCTGTACAGAGGCAGACGGCGGCTTCAAGGTTGGCGAGGCCCTGAATGAGGGAACAGCAAGGGGTCTTTGGCGGCTTGCCGAGCTGGACGTTGATGAGATCCAACACGTCGGCGCAGACACCTAACTTGAGGACGTCTCTAGGGCAACTTGGCTGGTTTCCTCCTGATGGGGAAGAAGGAGTAGATGGTGGCTTTGATGATGGGGAAGATGGCGTTGAGGGTTTGGGGCTTTTGGAATGGTGGGGCGGTGGTGGGCATGGGGCGTAGTTGGCCGTTACCACCGTGAAGAAGAGGAGGTTGATGAGACAGAGGACAAGGGCAGATTTGGAAGCCATGTTCTTGTTCAAGTTTCTATGAACTTGGTTCTTTGTTATACAAGGCTTTTGATTGGTGCGACGATTTTGTGAGATGTGGTAGGGCTTTTATAGGAGAGGATGCCCCCCTTCGGTGTTTTGATTTTATTGGGATACTCTTGTGGTGGGACAGACTTTTTTTAATTTTTTTAATGTAATACACCTCATTATGCATATTCTATAAATGTACTATTCAATCCCCAGTTTATATATATTTTAGTTGACTGTTTCGAGTACTCTAATTAAAATACTCGACTTGTTCCCAAATGTAAGGTCCTTTAAGAAAAAAGATCTTTAATCCATAATATAAGTCACTTGGTAGTAATTAATAAACTTCTTTTTTTTTTTTTTTTTTTGCAAGGTATCCCTAGCCCGGTAGGCCAGGAATTAATCCTCAATTCATTGTGGGTTCCTCTATGTGAAGGACAACTGGCCAATTAATAAACTTCTTTGTTCATATATTACCTCTATAATATTTTACTAGAAGATGGCTGAAAATCTAATGTAGTGTTATTTCATACTTTTAATATGGTTACATGTTCTATTTTTAAATAAAGCTGGTAAAATGTTATATTTTTAAATCAAGTTAATGAGTGAGCCTCGTGTCCTTGGTTTTAGTGAGGTGAGCCTAAGGAAATATCCAATATTAAATATGGATAAAGTTAAAAAGCTATTAAATTTTAAAATATAGTTAAATATGCTTATATATATTATAGGAAAATTGAATTCAGTATATTTTTTCGTCGACAGTGCAACATTTTTACTCTCTACTAGGGTTTCCAATTCCTTCGATGGATTTGCTCAGTCAAGATGCAGTTCGGTGCTGAGATTTTCCAACCCTCCTCTGCATGTGGTAGGGTTCCCCTCTATCTATGAGGGAGCTTCTCAACAGTGAATTAACGTCGTGGCTGGTGGAGGCAATGGGTCGATGCACGTTCTACGGTGGCAGCATTGAGCGGGGATGTAGTTTGGGTGGATGGGAACCGGGGTTCAAGGTCCAAGCCCCAGAGACGCTCTTAGATATGGACCTACTCTTAGATATGGACCTCCGGTGGGTTTCCTCATGGTCACCGCAAATGAGAGCTACAGAGAGCCAGTGGCAAATGAGATACCCCACTTCAAAGATCGAACAAGGTAGAACCATGGAGTCCGATGGTGGCGATCAAGGCGGCAAAATGGATGGATGCTTAGAAATTCGAGCTGATTGAGGATGCTGTAGCTGTTCACTTGATCTGAGAAAACTAACGGAAGTAAAAGGTTTGAATCCAAAGGTACAAAAAATCCTTTTCTTTGATTCTAGGGATTGTAGTTTGCTAAGGTTTTATTAGATTCTCTCTGTTGTGCTTTTGAGATTGTGATTTGGGATTGATAAAATAGAACCTTGGTGTGGTGTTATATCTTTTCTGCTTACTGATGTTTATTTAGAAGTGAGAATAATGGGAGTGTATGGGTTAGTCATTCTGCATTGTGTCGTCAAACATTGCTACTTTCTCAACAGTATGTGTATGCAAATATCTTTGAACAAAGTGGGCACTATAATTCTTGAAATAGGGTAGAAGAATGTTAGTTGGGGTAAGGTAGAATGGACAGACCCATGCTCAGAAAATTGGTACTCTGAGAAAGCTTCAAAAATGGGACACATGAGATCCAAAGTGTTATCTCCTAGCAATGATGTGCGATGGGTACCTCCATGGGACTCGGATGTGAGATATGACTTATTTTTAAAGGTTAGAAAGGCTGGGTTTGAGTTGTTCAATTGTGACATACGGTTCAAGCCTTTTATTGTTCAACTTTCAAGGGGAAGAGGAGTGGATAGGTTCTTGAGATTTATCA
>JBAGKO010000002.1:4957640-4969684 GCA_037177275.1 Acacia concinna | reverse complement strand
TATGACCTCTGTTTTATCAAAATCAAACTCCTTCTACCCTTACCCCTCTTGACCGAAACTCTCCCCTTTCTTGGGGTACCCGGTGATTCCGTCAGTTCGGCGTTCCACACGCGTTCCTTTGACCTTTCCTTAGGTAAAACACTGGTTTGAACGCATTGGAACCATCAAACCAAACAAAATCACATCACATCATGCTCTATGGGGTTTGGCCAAAAAATCCCCCTTAACCCCAAGGAAAAATCTCAACTTCTATCAAGCTCATACACCGATATCTAGCGTTTTCTAGCCCGAATAATCATCGTAGAACCTCAAACTCTTCTTCCTCTTACTTAGCTAGACCCACGGGAAGCATTTCCCCTTATGAAATGCCTTAAAAACTGTGGAGAAGAGGAAGGAAACAAAAGGAAATACAGGCTAGAAAGTACCTTAATCACTTGCGTAATCGGCGTAGCTAGAATCTCCTTAGAATTCCGCACACGGGAGTCAAGTTTCCAAACAGCCAGAACCTCCCCAAGAGAGCCCATTTTCGTGAAAAATGAGGGAGGGGCTTGCTCTTATTTATAGAGCTCTTGAAGGGTAGTATTGAAATTTTTGAAAAATGTACAAAAAGTCAAAAATAGTGGCTCCTTCTTCATGCGCCAACACACCAAATTCTAGACATTTCTTGGCTTTCTCTTTAAGCAAAAGTGGCGCAGGGTTCAGATGGGGTTTGTGGGACCCACCTATATCAGTATAATTCCATAATTCACCCAGTATAGCCCTATTTAATCCAGAAAATTCATTTTACGCCCAAAAATTCTGAAAATATACCCAAAAATCCGAAAATAGCCCATAAGGCTACCATAAAAATTTCAGATTTTTTTCGAGGTCTGGAACTCCAGAAAATAATTTTTCTGCAAAGAAGTCCCTTACACCGGCGATAACCGATATTCCAGAATTTTCTAAAATTTTTCTGGACTTCTTCTCAACCTCCAACCAATGTCATTCATCTTCTAATATATTGTACTAATTTTCCCCAATCCCAGTCCAGAACAACGAGGCCCTTAAATATCTGTTGTAGTTAATTTTTAGCCAAAAACCCAGTCCAACCAAAAATTAATAAAATAATCATAAAATTACTAAAAATTTATATAGCCTCTAAAAATCATTCTGACTGCTCTATTATGTTCTGGATACTCTAAAATAATTTTTGGGATTTTATAGGAATTTTTAGGGCTCCCGAACCTGTCCAAAATTCAGCCTCTAACTTTGCCGAATTTTCATTCTTTTTTTGCTTTCGCAAGGTATCCCCCAGCCCGGTAGGCCAAGGACTAATCCTTCGCTCATTGTGGGTTCCTCTACATAGGTCCTTCCCCATACTTCACTTCAAAAGTCAGGAGATCTCTCTCCTCTCCTTATTATAGCCCTTTATTCATCCCAAATACCTCATCTAGGCCCCGAACAATATTCGAGTACGACCCTCGTCTACCCGAAATCCTCTATTTAGGCCTAGAAAAATTATTGGGATGTTACATATAAAATGTGCTGTGAATTTACTTATCAAGCTGCGTTATTGCTTTATCAATTTTTGGTAATAAATATTATTTGAAATTTTGTAATTTTAAAATCCTTTTTCTCTCATTCTTCGATATCTTTTTTATTTTTTAATCTTAATAAGTCTTATCTGACAAAAAAAGTAGTAATATGAAATGATTTTTTTATCATTGTCATTTTTAAAAAAAAAATTAAACTTAATATATCAGCATTTGTAATAGATCTTTATCTTCACTACAATATGCTGCTAGCCTACTGCTATAATACACACACATATATATTCTCTTATAAAAAAAATTCTTTAAAAATATTAAATGATGTACATCAAATCTTACAATTATCCTGGGCATGATTGCAAAGAATTGATAATGCACAAATATATTTAAATTAACTCTACAAATATTAATCAAATGATTGCAAAGAATTAATAATGCACAAATATATTTAAATTAACTCTACAAATATTAATCAAAATTAATATAAAATATAAAATTAGCCCAAAATTTATAGGGTAGAGCACTACTCACGTTACCATCATTTATCTAAATCTACCATTTTTGCTGTTTTACATCAACCGCCTTGTTGGCATTTATTTATTTATTAAATGGAGCTCATAGGTTTGGGCAGGCACTAACGGTCTGAAGTTAATGTTAGTATTTATTTTTTATTAGGGATTTTATACATTGAATTTCATTAGATTGGATTGGCTATAGCTAACCGTTTGTGCGATTTTCATATTAATAAATAAAAGTATTAGGTCTGTGCTTTATATAGAAAAGATCATATAAAAAATATTTTATTGAATAGTTAGTAAATAAAAACAATTTGGTTAGACCGCGGTCTAATTGCAGTTTCTTGGGCTTCCATCACTAGTTGCTACATACTAGAAGAGGTCGTTCATTTTCTGCCAAATCTGACTCAACCGTCACTTTATTGGTCACCGAATCATAGTTCAGAAAAAGATGGTATTGGGCCCTATTACATCATTAGACCCATACCCTTGGTGAAGTCTTTGGGGCTCAGGGTATTGTTTCGGGGTTGGTGGGTTAGACCCATATATCCACTCGTTGAGTTTTGCTTTGATTTCGTAGGATTTGGGCTGTTTATTGTACATCACCACTTAATGGGCTTGTTCTCAATGAACACTTAGATACACACTATATGCATCATGTTAGAGTTTTTCTTTATTGTATGGCTTGGGACATGTTGTTGAGAAAATGTAGATAATCAAAAAATAATTTTAAGACGGAATATTAGAAATGACAGGAGTAATTGGCAAATAATGTGCGATTTTTCATAAGGGAAAAAAATACGGGGATTGATTATCCTTTTTATAAAGAAAAAACAACCATACAACTTGCCACATGCAAGAACAAAATAGCAACAAGTGGATATGTTAAATAAATTTCTAGGAACGCATGTTATTGTAGGTTCCAACTTGGAAAGTAGAGAAAAACATATTCATGCTTTGGGCTACTAATTTGCTTAGTTTTCAAAAAAGGGCAAATTCAAGCTTGCTTGATTTTATTATTTGTTTTTTCTCTCAAAAATTGTTTTCGAAAAAAAAATTGTTTGGATATATTGTTTTTAAAACAGTAAAAATACAAAAGTACTCATGTAAATGTTCTAAATGTGCATCTGACACCATTTACATTCTTTTAGTGCAAAAATATCCATGAACATTTAAAAATATGGCAAAAATGACAACTCGATTAATTAATGCTAACGTTCGTTTTGTAAGCCCCACTTTAATAATCTCTTATCTTCAAAAGGGTGCAAAAATACTTATAATCAAATGGGACAAAACGCAAGCTCCACTCATGAAAACAAACATTTGTTAATTTCCTAGCTTTATTAATCAAAGAAGCAAAGCGGGTAGTACAAAGATGGCGACAATGTAGGTGGCCAGAGAAATTCAATACTAATGTGCAAGTATGGATCTGATTTGGAAGGGGAGAGAGAGAGAGAGAGAGAGAGAGAGAGAGAGGTATGAGGAAGATGGGTGCATGAAAAAGAGATGTTGAGAGTTTTTTAGATAATTATTAAAGTAAGGCCCATCAAGTATAAATTAACAAATGTTTCCCTTAATTAACATAGATGGAATTTTTGTCCTTTGTTTTTAATAATGATCATATGTATTTTTGCACCCTAATTATTCTAAATAGTGCCAAATGCACTTGCGGGATTTGTAGATAGGTATTTCTACACTTGTGCCCTCAAAATGTTATTAAGAAATTATTAAAGTGGGACCACAAAATGGATGTTAGCATTAATTAACAGAGCTGACATTTTTACTTTATTTTTAAATGTTCATGAGTATTTTTACATTCAAGATATGTAAATAGTGCCAGATACACATTTAGAACATGTACATGGGTACTTTTTCACATTTACCCTTTTAAAAACAAGTTTTGGAGGAAAAACAAAAACATCTTCTTTTACATAATTGTTTCTTAAAACAGTTTTTAAAAATAAAAACTAAAAAAATCTGTTTGGATTTATTTGGAACTTTAATATAATTAATATAAACATTATTTCAATAATTAATTGATATATTATTATATTAATAACCTAGTTTAATAAAAATAAAATAAAATCATCATAAAATAACACAAAAAATAAATTACTATTAACAAAAATAACGGTTAAAATTTAAATAAAATATGAAAACTATGACCAAATATAGTTCATAGTAACTAAGCTAAAAACAAATAGTTCACTATCTATAGGCTTTTCAATTAAGCCCTCTTCCTTTACAAAGGAACTACAAAAAAACAACTCCCTTTTGATAGCAACACATGTAGAAATGAAATAACTATTGGTTATTTGTTGAGACAAGCTTCTCACCCAAGAGGGGGTGAATTAAGTGTTACAAATTTTTTGAAGGACACACAAAAGCTTATATTGGTTCGGTCAAAATCCGTGACCTACATTTAGTTCTCAATCTTTACTGAGTTCCTCTAATTTCTAAGATTTCAATGGGCTCTTGGAGCCACATTATATACTCAATTGACACTTAAGAGATCACTCCCCTTTATAGTGTCTAATCCAAGTCCTCACTCAAAGTCCCTCTACTTTGAGTATCACTTGATTGAGTTTAGAATACAATAAATACTCTCTTAAAGAGTTGAATGATAAACAATGAAGAACGGTAGTTAGAGAATTTAAGACACTAATAAGTGCAATACTATCTGAATGAATATTCACTTTGTTCGTTGGTTGTTGTCGTCTTAAATGGTCAAGTATTTATAGCTTCAATGAATTCATCGGCCGTTGTGACTTTGTTTATTTCCGTTGGAATATAATCATTCTTTTGATTCTTGTCGTTGAGAAATAAAAAGAACTTCTCTTGGTTAAGGACATAGCTGTTGAAGCAAAGAGAATGTTGGTAGGTGAATTTTTGCCTAATCCAAATATGCAATTAATGCTTCTGACACATTCTTGCTTTTTGAAGATTTAAGCTCGTGTGACATTTGAGACGTTCACAATCTATTCTAATACATAAGAGATGTCATTTATAAAGATTAGAAATAAATGGGTATCAATAAAACAATTAGTAGAATCAATATGAAAATTTAGATTACGATGCTCTATTTTCTGAAAAACTAGATTTTCAAAATAACCTTGAGGTTTCATAGTTTCCTCGAGCCTCGAGGTAACTTTCAAAAATCACAAGTCATGAACATACTCGAGGTTTTTGGATCAATAGATAGCAAAGGATATTTATAAAAGAGAATGTCCTTGAGGATTTCATAAATGGAATTACCTTGAGGTTTAAGCATAGCAGTTGGCAACCTTAAGGTTTAAATCTTAACTCAAGGTTTGTATATGGAAAAAGTAGTTCAGATGTATGCTTGAACCTTGAGGTTTGTAATCAAACCTTGAGGTATTGGGATTTTGCAATGAGTCAGAGCATGTGTAAAGAGATTAAGTTAGAAGTACTTACCAACCTCAAGGTTAATGAGCAACCTTAAGGATTCTCTGATATTCTCACAACAGCAAGGTTTCATAATACAAATGAAAGTTTCGGAGAAAACTCGCTGAGTTGTCAAGGTTTGGTCAAACCTCGAGGTTTTAGTCTAACCTCGAGGTTTTCCTCATTTCCACAAGACAACAAGGTTTCCTTAAACCTTGCTCCAACAGCCAGGTTTGGATAAACCTCGCTGTTGTTAGAAGGCCTAAAACCTCGAGGTTTCTACCAAACCTCAAGGTTTAGGTTCAACCTTGCTAATAGTAAAGTTTTGAACGAACTTTGCTCTAATGGAAAGGTTTCATCAAAATCTTACCCTTGTGCAAAGGTGACTGAAACCTCGAGGTTTGCAGTCAAACCTCGCTCACAGCGAGGTTTGGGCAAAACCTCACCATTGTAGTAAGGTTGTGAAACCTCGAGGTTTTGATTGCAAACCTTCTGCAATTAAACCATTTTCAAATGTTTCAAAACCTTTTATCATATGAACTAATTGGATATTACTTAAGATCAATTACCCAAGTAATTTCCCTTTAGTTAAACACCATTTAATCATATTTTAAAATCATTCTAAATTTAGTTATCATCAAAACATAGAATCTAACAATGTTGGGGTTCTAACACTAACTTTGCCCTTTAACCTAACGCTTCTCAGCCTTAGAGAGTTGAGCTTCTAACCTTGCCTTAGATGCCTCAACAAAAGCTTGAATTGTAACCTATGCTCTTTGTTTTTGTTTCAATCATAGGATTCAATACTCCACTTTCCACTGCATGTAACACGCTTGACTATATCCGAAGCAACATTGTCATTATCCTTAGCAAGGTTTACATGAACTCCAAAATTGAGGTATTTAATGTCGAGTCGAATCTCATCATCAGAATTTGGTAGATCTTGTGTAGATACATGATGAAGTATCCTTATTACAGTGTTTCGGTTAAATATTATGCCCAATATTTTGTAATGTTCTAGCTCATGCTTTTTGAATTGTAAAGCCTCCAGATATGCCTACAACATATGCATCTCAATTTCAAAAATTGAGAAATGAAAGAACCTAAACTACCTAATCATTAATCACAATGATTACATACCACAATATAGTTATTCCAAATGTCCTCATTAGCGGTAAATGTATTTGTTTCACATCCCAACCAAATCCAGTATGTTGTAATAATTGAGAAAATTTTTTGTGTTTCATACACAACCTATTGAATGTTTGCTTAACTTGGACTAAACTAAAAATACGTTGACTCTTTACATTCAACTTTTCTAATATGTTTTTTCAAACTTTAGATGTAAACACGCCATTTTTCATATTTCCTTTGGTTACTTCTTCCACCATAATATCCATGTACCATTTATGATATGATTTGGCCAAATTAATTGTTTTAGTTGTTCCACCTTTCCAATGGCTGCCATCTAAAATAGACAAAAGAAAAGAATATTGTGTTGTTGTTATATGATGAAAACTAAAGAAGATGAGCAACTCCAGCTTTAACTAAATAAATTCCAAAGTCATTGCCATGCCAATATAAAGGGGGTAAAGATATAATGGATCTAGCATTCATTAATAATAAGTGAGTAAAGAAACTCAAAAGATTGAACACTTCAAAGTTCAACTACTAGCAAACAAGATTAAAAATTACATACAATGTGTTGTAAATAGCCATAGAGCCACACCAAAACTATATGTAGATAATAGAATTTTGCCAATCTAAGAGATGGATATTTAAAGAAATAAGATAGAGACACATTCATATTGTTGTTAGCCATAACCAAAACTATATGCAAATAATAGAATTTTGCATGAACCATAGTTTGATTAAATTTATGTCCTAAGAACTGCCAAAAACTCTCAAAACTTGTTTATTAGTCTCTTCTTCAGCATTGTAAAACAATGTCTTGTGAAGTTATTGACCATTTCCATGATGCTCTCTATGCTTTACTACCTTTAAATAAGGAAAGATCATGCCAAAGAGTAAGATTATATTGATGGCATATACTTATGCACTAATTATACAAAGTCCATAGTTCTATATCACTAAAAAAATGTAGGGCTTGAACCATTTGAGTAATAAGAAATGCAGCCACACTCAAGTTGTAGGAAGCTAAAAATATATTGGATACATAATTCTCAAAGTGTCAAACATATGTGGGAAAACTATTACACTTCATTTGTTTTGTCAATTATGTTCAATAATTTATAGTTTCATAACAATATTAATTTAATCCTACTAATCTAAGATTGAGCACTATTAAAATAAAGCATATTTTTCTTGAATACAAAAGTTTTTTGTTGAAAAAGGCAACAATTTAGCAAACCTCTTTTTTTTTTTTTGAAAACTACACTAGAGGAGGGAATTCGACAACAGTTAGAGAAGCCAGGCCCTTCACCTAAAAACATTTGATATTGGGCAAAATTTATGTCAGAATCAAGGGTATAACCTTAACTATGTAAAGCTACTTCAACTGGTACTGGTACTGGTACTAGTCCTGGTTGATTCCTGGATTTGGGAAATTATAAGAAGATTGAAGAAAGTACAATGCAGGGTTGTTGCTAGTTTACTTTTTGGAAGTGTTTTTGAGCCCATAAGAAGCTGGATTACATCTTAGAGTGTGATTTAGGGTTTAAAGGCGTACAAAATAAAGTTGTAAATAAATTTGCACACCATATAGCTAGAAATATAGATTCAAAAGGACACAACACTAAAGCACAAGGGAAAAAGTAAGTTTTAGTTCAGAAACTCACTGATTGAAAAAATGAGGAGGAAGGAAGAAGAGATCAAAGATCGTAACCACTAAGCTAAGAAGATGGAAAGCACTAATCAAAGTAGAAGGCAAGCATCGAGCACTAAAACCAAAGGTTAGGGGACGACAAGCTAAGTAGAAAAGATGGAAGGGTGAAGCTTAGGCGACTTGGTCAAGATCTCCCATGGCGGTTTGACTGTTGAGTAAGGTCAGAAAAAAAAAGTCCATATAGGTCACGAGCTCATGATTTTCCAAGATAGGAAAAAAGAAGCACAAAAACAAAAAGGCCAAAACATGTAAAAAATGTTTTTTGTTTTTAAAAACAAATCTATATTTATTGTTTTTAGAAACAACTCAATGAAAACAATCTACTAAAAAAAACTAAAAACACAATCAAATAGCCCCTTCATCTCCTTTTTCAAAAAATAGAAATGGCACTCTTCTAATCACTAGCGTAGTCATCATCGACTTCAACTCTGGCTACTTATGAGTTACATTTATTGGATAACCAAATACTCTATGACTAACAGACAATAAAGATAAAAATGAACCAAATTTCTTTAATTTTTATATGAAGACAAAATAATATTACTTAAGTGAATAGTTTATAAAGTACCAAAACAAATTGAAGAAACTAAGTAAAATAAAACAACTGTGAAATAACATGAATAGATTGTATATGAAAATCTTCTATGAGAGACAATATTTCATGCCATGTGGTGTTATTTGCGGAAGACGGGTCAAATGGTTTACAAAAACTAAACCAAATATATATGAAGTCAACATTATCATCATTGCCATTAATCATTAATTTTATCAAAATTAAACCATGATATTCTCAGGACTCTTAAAGATTTACTTGCCCAACTCAACCTATATCTCTAAGATGGTTTTATCAAAGTTCCTCAGCCTCTGAGCTTTCTCTTTAGTGAGATGAAGATTGGTGACACCCAAGACACCTTTTATAAGCTAAACTAGCAAGCTCAAGAACATTTGTCCTCCATTGCAAATACCATGAAATCCATTTGAGAGGATCTCATAATGGTTTGAGCCAAGCTAGCCACTGAGTACCCTATAGCCCAACATGTGGAGCCTTTCAGATGAATTACCTCATAAGCACTCTCCACCACTTGCTTGTGTATGTTCTCTAATGTCTCCTTTTAGTGCTATATCTGTTGCTTCTTCATAAAGCTTAGCCCTACTGGAACTCCTCTAACACCAATACTTGACCATGGAGCCATTGAATTGTCTCCGTGTTCCCCAACTATATAAGACTAGAAAAGTTTATAACTTTAAATGTCAAAGAACTACCACGAGAAAATCTATACGTGGTGTATATATATATTATGAATATAAAATATAATTTAGTTGCATGCATGTCTTAAGCATTGACGTCAAGATGATCGGTGATGAGGAATTCAGAACTTGAAGGAGTTGAGGTTGGTGCTAAGTCCAATGACTTGATTGGAAGGGGAGTAGGAAAGCTTCCACATAATGTAGGTTAACATGTCAACAAGGTTAGAGATGTTGAGAAGAACAATATTTTAGGGAGTAGCGATCTGGTGAGGTCCCTTTGAAGAAGATTAAGCCTGGATTCACCCTCACTTTGGCGAGCTTCGGCAATGACGATACAAAGATCAGATCCAACGATGACAGAGCAATTAGTTGTGGCTCTGATCTTGTTGTGAGGGAGAAAGGCCACATTGCTATTGGAGCTTGTTAGCCACGACGTCGACAAGGATGAGTTCATCAGTTATGTATTGCGTGAGGGTGGTTTGGGTGATGGCCATGCTAATATTGATAACTTTGATGATGGAGAACTTGGAGAAGGAGGAGCAATGTGAAGAATGAACTTGAAGAAGGGTCGGGATAGATACAAAATTATATTATTTATTATCAAATTTTTATCCTTATTAAATATTTTTTTTATTTTTCATATAATTCTTATACTCTCTTTTTTTCTTTCTACTAAAGTTCAAGGATGCCTCCCTCCTGCAAAATCTCAACATTCAATCTATCACCAAAAAAATCTCTTCTTCTTCAACTTCATATTAAAAAAAATGAAGATTCTAAATAATTATTACACATAATGTTTCTTAATTTTAATTAATATCGCACATATCTAATTTAATTTCATTATTTTCAAATATTAACTATTACCAATTAATTTATTATTTATTACATCTATCAATATAATATTACAAAAAAATAGCAGTTGGCCAACCGCTAAAAATTTTAATTTAGACTTCAAATTTGAACATTTGGCGCAATAATTTGACATTTGTATTGGTTACAAAACCACTACAAATAATTGGCACCAACATTGTCAATTTTTATAAAATTTAGTAGCGTTCACCCTCACTAATCTTGGCATCAACTTTTCAAATTTCATTTCCTGCCACACTCAGATTTTGCAAATAAATTTGACACCACACTTTATAGCGGTTTTATAACTGTAGCAAAAAACCGCTACAAAGTATTGACATGAGTAATGGTTTTGTTTAACAACTACCAATAAAATCACTTGTCACAGTGTATTTGGTAACCGTAGCTCCAATCGCTACAACTATTATTTTTAGGGAAAATTACACTCAGGTCCCAAATAAGCAAATATATGTCAGATAGGTCCCGTGAAAATAATATACTCTTCCCAGGTCCCAAGGGACCTGTCTGTCATAAATTACAAATGTGTAATGTCCATTATGCCCCTGTTAATCTGAAGAGAGAGGGAGGACAAATTTGAAGTTTTGAAGTACACGATCTCCATCCTCCTCCACGGTTTTGTCTCTCGGCGAGTTCGCCTCCATAGCCTCTATTGTCCGGCCAGTAACGCACAATAGCCTGGAGTATCTTGGCAAGTTGGCCATCAAACCCATACTCTCCATTCTCAGCAAACGGCTGATAGCCAAGGAGGTTTGTATGTCGACAAATCGCTCATGGAACCCTAAATTTCTGTCATATTGAGTTTGAGCTCGTATGAAGGGAAGCTGTAGTGTGAACTCTCTGCCTCTATTCTCGATGGTCTAAGGGTCCGACATGAACAATTTGTGTCTACTTGCCATTGAAGCTTCTTCTTGACAAGGTTCTCATTGTTGGAGGTTATAGTGGTAAGATACGTTGATAGGTCATCTAATTTGTGGTTCCCAGAGCTTTTATTGTCATCATAACAGTTGCAAGTGATATGAATTTGTCCAGTAAAATCAGCCTCTGTTTGTTTCTGTTCTATGTAGTAGCTGGTGTGGTTTTGTTTTTCTTCCTTTACCAGTTACATTTTTGTTTCTTTCCCTATTGAGTTTGCAAGATATTTGTTATGCCATGGATTGTTTTTTTATTCACCATTGCCACATTCTTGGTTGTCTATTCTGTTTTCTCTCTAGTCTCTCACTGTGGCGTAGGTGGCATGGTGATTTCCAGTGTTTAAAAACTCACCAGGTTTTAATTCTTTTGGAAGTTTAGACACTTACACTCGCATTTTTGTGGTAAATTCAAATTATGTTTGGGTCATTATTGACTGACCCATAGTCTACCTAAGAAATTTATAATGCATTCTGGTTTTTTCCAAAAGGTCATTACATACTGGATTTTACTTGGAATTGTGACTTAATTGTTTGAACTTGTATTGCTCTTGAGCTGCTACATTTTTGGATAGCTGAACTCAATTCCTATTTCTTGTCTCACGTACAACAATTTTTGCTCACTTGATATTGTTCCTCATCTGTCATATCTGCTGCTGCTCGTGAGACCTTCATTGCATATTCTAGTTTTGAAACCTGAGGGGTTAGGAAACTTAATTTTGCA
>JBAGKO010000002.1:4928650-4941895 GCA_037177275.1 Acacia concinna | reverse complement strand
ATACTGTGCATTGTGTGTGTGTTTTTTTTTATGGTAGGGGTGGGGGGATTGGAATTTTTAATCTTTTTTTTTGGTGAAACTCGCCCGAGTTTCAAATTGATTCAATTAATTGAATCAATTGAAACTCGCCCTCCTGGAGGGCGAGTTCTGTGTTAGAGTCTGTCTCTGATACAGATAAGTGAACTCGTCATTCTGAAGAGAGAGTTCACCTTTTTCAGGCTCTCTTCCCTCCTAATTTTCAAAAAACTCACCCTTATTACGTATGATTTTAGAACTCGCCCTTTAAAAGTGCGAGTTTGTTTGTAGTATGTGCGTAAATATTTTTAAAAGTGTAGCATTTTGGTATTTTTTTTATTGTTTATATTATTTGAATAAAAATGCCTTAAAAATATGTTATTCCAACTACTTCTCTCTCCCCTCTATTTGGCTATGGCATGTGACAATTCTTGGTTAGGGAAAGCAAGAAAGTGTTTGAGGTTCTAAACAAACAAGAAAGAAGATTGAGTTACCTTCCATGACAAAGGATTGATTTTGAGGGGTTTGTAAACTGCATCACAGCTAGAATTTCTGTCGCGCACAAGTTCTACTTTCTGCCACGTATTTTCTCGTATATTGTGTTTACTTTTAACTAGGAGTACGCCATAGATATGAAGAATAATTGAAGCATTCGGATATGCTTGATTTGCATGCAAGTTAGGGTGAACTTTCTGCCTAGAAGATTTTTTTTCAACTTCTATTTCTAATTTTTTTTTGGGGGATGGTCAAATTTTGAATATTCCAGAAATCTTTTGCCCACAGGCTTAAGTACCTTCGGCTACCTGAGAGCCACAACTTTTGTGTCTGACGGAAGTTGCAGAAATGAGACATGGCCTTATTTTAGGCTCAAAGATAGATGCAATTGTAATTATGTATGAGGATAGGCTTTAGTCAAAGACGCATGGCACAAGTGTGGGGCCATATCCACAAAACTTGACAGAAGTTAATTGGTGCAAACGGATTGGCTATTAATGCTAAAAAAATTGTTCTTGTCTAGATTTACTGCAGAAAATAAATAATTGTGATCAGTGCACATAAAAAATAATTTATTATTATTTTTATAGGTAAAACAAGAGTGTTGAGGGAAAGATAAATAAATACTTTATAAATATTAAAAATTTTAAAAGATGACTCAAATTTGGTAAATGATAAATGAGGGGTATAAAATTGATTTATTTTAATCATTTTTTATTGAGTTTTAGTGATTTTTTATTAAGTTTTAATCATTTTGTTTTAGTTATTGTCTATTTAGTTTTAGTCATTTCCTGTTGAGTTTTAGTCAGAATCCCTCATTTGTTATTTACTAAATTTGAGTTATCTTTTAATATTTTAATATTTAGAAGGTATTTATTTGTATTTTTCCTGAGTTTCTATGCCATGATTTCTCTCATTATCTCCTTTCTCATTATTCTCTCGTCATCTCATATTTACCATTAGATTATCAAAATAAATGGTTTAAACTCAAACTTTTATAAAATTGTTATTGTAAATATATATAAATAAGTTTAAACTCTTAAAATCTAATCTATGCCGTTTATAATTGCAATATAGAAAAAAATTATAAATTTTAAATTATAAAATATTATAATAATAATTTTATAAAATATTAAATCTTGACCTTCATCATCTAAGAGTAGAGATGAAATTATAAAAAGATAAAGAAAAAGAGGACATGAGAGCAACCTCTTGTGTGATCGACTTATGGGAACATACCTATCATCCGTGGGTTCAACTGGCGAGGGGGTTAGACACGCTCATAAATGGAGTGGTGTTCGATCCCTAGAAAGATCACTTAGTCATGGTCCAATCATGACGCTTGGAGAAACATCATAGTTTAAGAGTTAATGACTCGCCCTACACAATATTGATATAACTTAAGAAGAATAGAGATTTTGCTCTATTCTTGAATCTAGTCTTACCTCTTCTAAAAATTTTAGGAAAAAAAAAATTATTGAAAACAGGAAAAAAAAGTGATGCCTTTTCATTTCAATAATAATAATAATAATAACGAAATATATATATCTAATTGGCACCCGCTCGCTCGCCCCCATTCCTTCCTTTCCTATCAACTTTCCCAACCCTAGAACTCATCATCGAGAGCTCGCCAATCTTCGCCATGGTATGATGCTTCCGGATTGATTAGGCGTTTTACTGCATCACTTCATATTTTCTCTGGCGCGTGGCAGAGGAGTTTCGCGATTCTCAACGGAAGGTTGGATCTTTGCCTATCAGATTCAGATTCGCTCCGTGGTTAGATACTCCTGGCTCGTTGTGTCAATTTCTTCTGAAGCAGATCCCAGATCTCTTTGATTGTTCATCCCCGTTCAGACTGTTGCGGCTACTAATTTCAGAGGACTGCTTCCGCTCTAGATCCCTCTATTTTTCATCCGATCAATCAGCGCTAACGATCTCAGCGCACTGATTTGTGCTTTTCGAGGCCTCTGAAACGTGACGTTTGACGGAGTTTAAACTTTCTTGAACCTGGAAGATTCAATTTCTCACGAAGACGAAGACTCAGACTCGGCATCTGGCTGCACGAAAATAATCAAGGAGATCTCACCGTTTTGGCGGTTCGATTTGTCCGATCCCATCTGAAAAATTGACAATAGGAGGAAAAAGAAAAGGAAAAAAAAGATCTTCGATATTGTACTGATTGTTTAGGAGTTTGATTTCAGGCTCTCGTTTTATCGAGGCCTTTGATTAAAGTTTATTTGTTTTTCGTTATTTTGTTGCTGTTATTCTTTTTTTAGATTGAAAGAGAAATATACCATGGCGGTGTATTATAAATTTAAGAGTGCAAAAGATTATGATTCAATTCCTATGGACGGTCCTTTCATCTCTGTTGCTACATTGAAAGAAAAAATTTTTGAATCAAAGCATTTAGGCAGGGGTACTGATTTCGACCTCGTGGTCACCAACGCCCAGACCAATGAAGGTTGGTTCTGATTTCAATTAAACTATTGTTGTGGGGCTATGGGGTTAATGATTAATTTTAAATCTAAACAACCTGGTTTTTTTCCCCCTGTAGTTGTATGCTCTGTAGGCTCTGAAATTTGGTTTTCAGCAGGATGGTTCATGTTTAAAGTTACAGTATTTTCCTTGTTGCTTTATTATATTTGAACTAAAACGCATAGAATTCTATCTATTTTCAAAATACAATGTTCAAAATCTTGTACCATGCTTAAATAAAAAAGAAAAGGGAATGACTGAGATAAGTGGCATGGGTTGTTGGTCAGGATGTTCGAATATAATTAGACTGCAACTACTGATTGGAATTTCATGCGTCCAACTTTGCGGGATTTTAGTATGGTTTTGTGCATTATATTTGCAGTGCTTTATAGTGTCTCTGTCTCTTTGGAATTTCAGAATATCATGATGAAGCTATGTTGATTCCTAAAAATACCTCAGTGTTAATTCGTCGAGTTCCTGGACGACCACGTTTACCAATAGTTACTGAACAAGAGTACTATCTCAAACCTCTCAATAGTTAGATTTTTTTGATAGATAGTTCATTTTGTTATTTAGTATAAATTCCCAAAACTCTCACTTTATTGCAGTTCATATCATAATTGGCACAATCTGCATAAAATACTGTTTTTTTTTTCCTTGCAAAGTCTTTGGAGATTTTTATCTTTTCTTGAGTTGCTATTTGGTTTACATTTTGCAGGCAAAAGGTGGAAAATAAGGTGGTGGAAAGTGAGCCTGAAAAGAGTGGCATACCAACTGTTGATGCCTCTTCCATGCAATATGTAAGTGTCTTCTTTTATGATTCTCTTAGCTTCTCAAGCATTTCTTAAGAAATTAAATGCATAATGACAGCCGGAAGACTCTGAATGGGATGAATTTGGCAATGAGTTGTATGCAATTCCTGATGTATTGCCTGTTCAATCAAGCAACTTAACACCAGAGGCTCCTCCAACTACAAATAAAGCTGATGAAGACAGTAAAATTAAGGCCTTGATTGACACTCCAGCCTTGGATTGGCAACGGTGAGTTTCCATGTTTCTTTGGCACAAAAAGTACCTCTACTTTTGCATTTATGTTATTGATATATATTTTTTTTGGGCAAGTAGGCAAGGTTCTGATGGCTATGGTAGAGGTTTTGGAAGGGGCATGGGTGGACGAATGGCGGGTGGACGTGGTTTTGGTAATTCTCTTGGCTGATGTTTGATCTTCCCCCTTAGTGGCCTACTGCTTTAAATCCTGTGATATTCACTTATTCTTGCTGGTTTGCGCAGGGTTGCAACAGAAAACACCTCCACCAGGCTACGTGTGTCATAGATGTAAAGTGCCTGGTATGTATTTAAAAAATGTTTTTATTTTTGTATACTTGTGGGCAGCAATACCAATGTGCTTAAAATACTTGCTTTCCCTTGTTCAGGGCATTTTATTCAGCATTGCCCTACTAATGGTGATCCAAATTATGACCTTAAGAGGGTGAAGCCACCCACTGGCATTCCAAGATCGATGCTTATGGCAGCCGCCGATGGTTCTTATGCTTTACCAACCGGTGATGTAGCTGTCTTGAAGCCAAATGAGTGAGTGATTCGACACATATATGATCCAGTATTTCATTCATTTTTTAGGCATGAAATTGATTGCCCATCTGTCTATATAAAAGGGCTGCTTTTGAAAAAGAAATAGAAGGCTTACCAACAACACGCTCTGTCAGTGATATACCACCTGAGCTCCGGTGCCCCTTGTGCAAGGATGTGATGAAAGATGCTGTACTAACAAGCAAGTGTTGCTTTAAAAGTTTTTGTGACAAATGTAAGTTTTGATGTACTTATGTTGCCTGATTTTTTTAAGGTTGAGCATCTTATTGATCAGCTTATGCTAATTGTCATTTTAAATTTTTCCTCAGGTATCAGAGACTACATTATCTCCAAATCCGTTTGTGTTTGTGGTGCAGCTAATATACTTGCAGATGATCTTTTACCAAATCAGACGACAAGAGACCTAATTAGTCGCATAATGGAGACAGGAACTACTAGTGCCGAAAATGCCGGGAGTGCATTTCAAGTGCAAGGTTATTGAATCTGTTGTGATGTGACACTCTTAACTATTATTTGTCATGAACTTGTCATTATTTACATTGTTTCCCTGGTTTTGGGTTTTTTAGATATGGAGTCTGCTCGTTGTCCACAGCCCAAGATTCCTTCTCCAACCTCATCTGCTGTGTCTAAAGGAGAACAAAACCCGTCCCCTTCTGATGAAGGAAAAACAAAAGTACAGGAGGTAGCTGACGATAGAAAGGCTCTGTCTGTGCCACAGAAGATGTCTGAAGAAGTAAAGGGCACAAGAGCTGCTGATGTATCTGAAGCTACTCATGAGTCAGTGACTATAAAGGAACCAGCTTCACAAGGTAGTGCTCAGCTGGTTGAGGAAGAAGTGCAACAAAAGTTGGCTCCTACTATTGCAGGTAATGCAATTTGGTGCCAAGTTGTTTTTATGCCTGTAGTTAGAATGAGGAAGAGAGAAAGGGTGGTTATGGGGGAGTTTATGTGAATAATGATGATAATGCGAGGTCAGTGATAAAGAAGACATCTGAGTAGGACAGACAAACTGCAAGGGACCAACTGAAAATGCTCAAAAACAACACTGAAATTTACTGATAAGAATCTTCCCCCTTAGAGTAAGAAAGGGAAATTAGAAATCTGTGAAAATGATTCCCATAGCCACTATAAGGACCTAGCTTAAGAGAACCAGCACCCTCCTCTCAGAAGAACCCCACAACATTTAACATAAGTTCCCCTTCCACAGACTTAAAGACAATTTAAGACAAAAAGCACTAACACCTAATAGACATCCTAAATACTAGATACTTTCTCTAAAATAGTGGGGAGGCTATAATTCAACTTGGGAATTTCAGAGGACATGTTGCTTCTTTTCTTGCAACCTCTTCTGCTTTCTTTTACAAGTCTGACCCTAAATTCGGGTCCTACCACAAAGCTATGCCCCCCCACCCCAAAACACAATTCCAGTTTCATTAATTTTTTCCTCTTGCTTTTTACAGTGAAGAAAAAGAAAAAGAAGAAAGTTCATGTCCCTTCAAACGGTAATCTGCCATTTGCATTTCTTTTTTATGTGCTGTCATGTTTCTGGAATGTTTCCTTTGAGATCTTATGCATGTAATGGTGGAACTTTTAGTGGAAAATATGGAAAGCTTCTACCTCTTATACATATTGTGTAAGTCGTTTTTAATCAAATGTTGGATACATCATGCAGACTTTCAGTGGAAAACTCCACAAGACTTTGGAGCCGAAAACTATATGATGCCTATGGGCCCGCCTCCAGGCTATAATCCATACTGGAATGGGATGCAACCTGGCATTGACGGATTTGTGGCACCATATACAGGTGCAATGCCAATGATGAATTATGGTTTGGGTCCCTTAGACATGCCTTTTGGGGGTGTTATGCCTCATGATCCTTTTGGCATGCAGAACTACATGATGCCTGTTGTTCCACCTCCAAGGTATTCTAGAATCTCACTCCGCACTCTTAGAAGCAATGATATCGGTATAGTTATAAGATTTGACATCAAACAATGTGGGATGTACCAATTTTTTGAATGTTGAGATATGAGAGGAATACTAACAAAGAGAAGAAGTAAACAACAAAAGAGAAAATTGAGTATATTTGAAAATTACAAATATGAAATAAAGTTGTTCATAACAAATTAACCTAGAAGCATAAAATGAATGAAGACTGCAACTTCTAATTCTAACTAATTATCAATACTTGTCTCCATTGGTTTCTTGGGAATATTTGAGTCTTTCAAAACACAGGTTTATTTCAATTTCCAAATTGTTGCAAAACATGCAGTAAAAAGGGTTAGGGATATGTATGTTAAGAGTACAAATGTGTAACATATCGAATACCCATCCAATATGGGTCTGTTTATTTTGTGAATGCTACTTATGTCTAGGTCATTAAGACTACATTCTTTGTAATTCTAATTCATGAGACATATCTTGTTACATGTTAAGGGATCTTGTGGACTTGAGTATGGGCATGAACGGCATGAATCCCATGAATGCTCCACCTCCGATTATGAGTAGAGAGCAGTTTGAAGCTCGGAAAGCTGATCTCAGGAGGAAGCGTGAATTTGAGAGACGTGGAGAAAGGTACTACAAATGGAATTGCCAGTTCAGCCATTTTTTTCATTCATTTATACTTGTTTCCCGCCCCTTGGTATTGTTATTAAATTTATGATTTTTAAGTTTTTCATTTTCATTGTTAAATGGTTTATCCAATTTTGTAAAGTAGCAGTATCCTGTCAAGAAGTTATTACTTGCAGTGGAATGCTTATTTTCTGAATGAAGTCTCAATCCTGTCGTGTGCAGTACTTTTAAAATTAGCAACATGAACATTCTCGAAAATTCTGAAGTTGAAATTATTGGGGTGAGAAAATTTCTGGATGATTTTGAAATGGTGGTTACTTTATGAATAGTGCCATAGAATTGGTTTTCTACCTCAATCCTTTGTACCTTAATAATGGACTAGGGGGTACTTGGTGAATTATGGTCAACTCATTCCTAAACATCTCTGTGCAGGATATATATCTTTGATGTTTCCTTGTGATATTGTCTCATCAATCTTTTGTGACCATAGTTTTCTTTTTATGGACAGAAAAATCATGTATTTTGATGATTGTCATAGTTGAGTATCTTGTCTTAAGTTGTTGCAATATGCTCGCCACGTTTACAAGTTTGTTTCTTTCATCATGGGACAGGGACATGGCCAAAGATCGTGAGATTGGTAGGGAAGTGAACAGTGGTGGGGATGTTCCTCCGATGAAATCAAAATCTGTACGTGTTTTAAATTTTTGTAATCTCTGTTTTCTTGTGGACTTTGATGTGGCATCTGCCCTTTCCGAGTAGTTATTTTGAAAGCTTTGCAAGAAAAAGAACACCGGTTACACTAGATAATACACGTCACGTTCAGTTTGCTTGCTTTGAGGTATGTGTTGCGGAGGGAGCAACGACCTATATATAGTTTTTGACGTCAGCGACGACCAACAAATGGTTTAGAAGTCCTCGACGTTGTTAAAATTAGTACTCTTGTGATAATTGCGACGGTGAAGATAGCTGGGCTCCCTGCACTCTATACAGCTCTTTGAAAATGCTATTGGGCTTAGTTTGCTCTCTGCCTGTGCTTTTGAGCTGACACAATGAACAAGTGCAGCAAATTTGGGATGTTGATCCTCAATTTGTGCCTCTGCTTATTCCCCTCGTGCATTGTTAATATTAACATTAATTTCACCCGGGCCTAGGGTCTGGAATCTCCTGAAGGAGCTTTTGGTTTTTCTGGGTGGTACAAAAACGCGTTCTTGCTAGAAAATAAATATTATTTATTTTTTAAATTTTGTAATGATTAGTATTGGGGTAAATACTATTCTCTTAACTTTTTACATTCTTCAATAAGTTTACAAATTACAAGAACCTTTTTATATAGTTAAAATTATAATTTTCTTAACTAGATTGATTGCACTAAACTGGGTTTTAATTAATTTATTGATTGCACTAAACTGGGTTTTAATTAATTTTCAAATAATGAAAGCAAGTATAAGGTGGAAGTTTGAAAGCACATTACAATTTTTAGAGAGTCAATTGCATTCGTTTGCATCACACTCTAAACACAGAAAATGGTCATTCGCATTCGTTAGGGCCTCCAAGAAGCAATCGTTTGTATGTTAACAGGAAGTTCAAGAAGAAATTAAAAAAATAAAAGGCTCTTCCAACGAAGTACAGTAATGCGGTTTTTTGAGGGGGCAAAGGAGCTAATATATAACGCACACGCGCACAAATCCGAGTTTCTAGAACTTTGTCAAAGCTGCTAACACCACTTGGAATATTTTGTCTTTTTGTGCAGAAACCTATCCCTGCCCCGGCGACTACCGCGTACAACCATCACCACCGTACTCGTTTGGAGCGGCTGTCGCCAGATCGATCTTCTCGCGAGGTCGAACCTTCACGATCCTCCAAAAGGAAATCAGAGCACCACCTTGATCGCGATCGTGACCGAGATTTGATCCCAGACCATGGCTACCCTGATCACGACCGCCACCACCATCGCCACTCGGAGTCGTCATCAAGGCGTTCCTCTGAGCCGGCGAGCAAGACCTCTTCCGCTGCCGCCGCGGCTGCAGCAGCGGCAGCTGCAGATCGCAAGCACAAGGCCAGCGTCTTCTCTCGCATAAGCTTCCCTGAGGGTGAAGTCTCCAAGAAGAGAAAGCTCGCCACGTCATCTGCAGAACCTGCTACTGGATCGACGGCTCCGGCGCATCACAAGTCAGGGTCGAATGGTTATTATGATGATTACAAATCGTCGGGCTTAGGGAAGGTCGTTTCGACGGGTGGTGGAAGGAAGAAGAGTGTGGATTATGAATCTAGCGACGACGAACGGCATTTCAAACGGAGGCCGTCAAGGTACGAGCCGTCTCCGTCGCCGCCGCCACAGACCGATTGGGAGGAGGAAGGCAGGCATAAACGCAGGCACAAGTAACTTCATACTCGCCAGTACTGCTTGAATCTGAAGGCGTAGCGAGCTGCGAGAGGGAGCGAACATTGTCTTCGCAATGTCTCGATTGAACTGTAGAATTAGAAACCATGCTGCTGAAAGAAGCATGTAATAATATGGATGCTGTAAAATATGTAACCCAGAAAAAAAAAGAAAAAGTCTGTTTAAACTTCCAATTTTTAATATGAGCTGATGTTTTTGTTAATTGGCTAAAGCAAAAAAGTCCTTTAAGTAGTTTCTCATGTGAAGTAGCTTTTTTATATATGAGTGTTTGGGAATCACTGTTTGGTTTGATATGAGGGGAGGGGAAATTGGGGGATTTTGCCCCTTTCCTCTTGTTTGAATAAAAATTTTTAAGAGGAGAAAGAAATTTTTTTAAATTTTCTCTCTTCTCCTAACCCTTCTTCCTTCTAAAATTGGAGGAATTTGGAGAGAAATGTTAATATTTTATCCTATCTTGATCAATATATCTATACTATTTTTAAATAGTATGTATAAAATTATAATAATATTTATATATTAAATAAAAATAATTATATTTATTTAATTTAATAATTACAAAATTAAAATCCCTCCCCTCTAATTTCATCAATTCAAATAAAGTAAAATGAAATCTCTCTCAAACCTTCTCTTTTCCTCTCCATAAAAATCCTTCTCTTCCCCTCCATTGAGCCAAACATAAGTGATGGAGTTTTTCATCAAAAAATCCTTTCTTAAAACAATTTATCGCAATAAAAGTCACTTCTGTTTCTTTCTATGCAAACACAACTAATTTTTTAATAAGTTTTTTTTTTTCTGAAGTTATTTTTTATCTAAAGTCACTACTCAAGCACTGAGTTAATTCTTTTTTCTCCCCAGTTTCTTCATGCATTAATATTCTGTTTGCTTCAAATCTTTAATATCTATTTTACTAATTTACCACCTTATCTGTCGGCAAGAAAATTTTATACATAGTAATATTTGGAGGTAATGTTTAAATTAATTATATTTTATAATTAATGATAAATTTTAAAAAGACTATTCCATCCTTAAAAAGTAAAATGATAAATGTATGGTAGCTTAAAAATTAAAAGTTGAGAAATTAATAACAAGTAAAATCATATAATTAATCTACTTAATAAATCTGGTTTTAAATATGTGTTTCTTCAATTAAATATGATATATATTGTGTGAAAGAAATTGTGTTAGGTTAAAATTATAAAGGTTATTTTTGTTCGAAAAATATTTTAACTAATAATACTTTTTTCTTATAATTTTATAATTTCAAGATTGAAAACTCAATACCAAGAAGAGATAGCTTTAGACCAATCTCATATTCCTGGTAATGTCAATTCCTAAGTATTACCATTCCCTCGTACTAAACAATTTAAATAGCTCAATCTCTCACTCATTCCCTATCCCTACCCTCATTACCTTATACCAAATACAACGTTAGAGTGTTGGATCGATGCTTTTGTTATAGAATCTTTCTTCGTCATCTGAAGCCTTTGTTTCAATATATTGATGCCTACTGTCGAAATTCTATATAAATTTCTTGATTAGCCATATATATATCTAGTCTAATAATATGGAAAAGTTGGTAAAAAGGTTCATTTACAATGAACTCATATAGATATTCCAATATATTGAACTTTAATATTGGTTATAAATTGTAAATATTTAAAATATTGAAAAATATTTTGAAAGTCATTCCATATTAATTTCTGAATTGACCAAAATAAAAATAACTGCCCAACAAATTCTATCTCCACAGTCAGATTGCATGATATAGCATAGTTAACTTGCGTATCGGAATTAATCCCATACTATAAGATGCAAAGGGATTAATGCATAAATACTTGGTTGAATTTCGACAATCCATTCAATCTCAACGTTTTTAATTTTACGAAAAGTTAAATGAAATTAATGACAATTCAAACGTTAAATTTAAAATTAAGGTTAATATAATATTTGGTTTATCAAATTTACCCTCATTTTAATTTTAGTCCTTAAAGTTTTAAATAAGAGGTTTTTGACCCTCAAGAGTAAAATGGTTTATATTTTTTTTTATCAATGACGGGTTAATTTCTTAAATGGAATGAGACAGAAGGGGCAAAATTTTAAATGAAATGAAATTTGAAGGACTAAAACTTTTGGTTTAAAATTTGAGAGACCAAAATTAAATTAGGGTAACTTTGAGGAACAAAAATTATATTAAACCTTAAAATTATTTGATTGAATTAAAAAAATTAACATGCTATGTCAAAGTAAAATGGAAATTGTGATTCTCACACACATCATGAATGGTGAGGCTCACCAACAACCATGGTATTAAAAATTGGATTGGACTGGCTGGTTCACACCGGAAATTGGTGAACCGGTCTCTTGTCTGATCCAGTGGAGTATATTTTATAGGGGTGCACTGAACTGGTTGACCTGAACCAGTCCTATAGTGAACTGGTTCA
Organism: Acacia concinna; assembly: GCA_037177275.1. NCBI lineage: Eukaryota > Viridiplantae > Streptophyta > Magnoliopsida > Fabales > Fabaceae > Acacia > Acacia concinna. The sequence continues at coordinate 4,929,890 of JBAGKO010000002.1, read as the reverse complement.
CTTTTTTTTAAAAAAAAAATTATTTATTTCATAATTTCATACTAATAACTCTAAAATCTTAACTTTTTTACCGGTTTAGTCTCGAGTCAATTACTTGGTCTGACTCACTGACACTTAACCCAGTGCTTAGACCAGTTTAGTGACCGATTCGATTTTTAATACCTTACTGTTAATCTCATGAAATTCATGTTATGTTGGCACATTTATTTTCATATTCTTATACTTTTTGGTAAATGGATACACATTTTGGGATGTATATGTTAAAAAAATGTATCCAGCTAATAATTGGGAAAAAAGGTATTCAAAGTGTTGTTATTTTTTGTCATATCTTTTAACTTTTTTGCTTTGATAGATTTTTGTGTGTGATAGGATCATGATTTGAGGCATGTGTGAAGCCCTTTTGAAACACAAATCCAAGTATAAAGGAGTGGCAATGTAAGAAAATATTAAAAGAGAAGAAGCAGTAAATCAGTTCTGGAAGCACCAGGCAAAAGCTTTTTGGCAGCAGCCTAAAAGACAGGCAAAATGCTTGGCCACAACAAAAAATCAGATGCAGTTTTTGGCCGCAGCCAAAAACTGAATTACTGAAGTTGTGTGTTTTTTACAACAGAACTGACATAACACTATAAATAACGCCCAACACGACCAGAACCCTCACCTTTTGACTTCTAGAGCATTTGGGGGCTTATCTATGCTAATGTTTAAAAATTAAGGTGGAGATTGAGCTTGGAATTGAAGAATTGAAGAGATTTGAGCTTCTCCTCTTAGTTTTTCCTCTCCATCTTCTTCTTTTTGCTATCATATTTGTACTATGCTCTATTTTTTTGATATATCCCCATTTTTTGATGGGTTTATGAGCATGTGTAGCTAGAACTTTGATTTTAGGTTTATTTTAACCCTTTGTATAGATTAATTCTTGAATATTCATCTCTTTTGGTAGTTAATAATATTTATGTGTTGATTTTATCCTTCTCTTAAAGCTTCTAAATGTTTGGCCTCCATTTAGAGTGATTGGTTCAATTGGGTTTGTCGTGAGAGAGCTAATTTAAGTGTAGAACTTGGTTAAAATCATGCTTGACTTGAAGTTTGCTTGATGAATGGATAGTTTGCTAGTAAAATAGAGATATATTTACTAGCCTTGCATTGTCACATTAGGGTTGAATCTTAATGTTAATTTTCACTAATTGTATCAAGAGATTGTGCATTTTAGTGAAGATAGAAACTTGATTTTGACTTGAGA
>JBAGKO010000002.1:4884382-4898698 GCA_037177275.1 Acacia concinna | reverse complement strand
GTTAAGAAAGGGATAACAAAGGGGTTGGTTAATATAGAAAACATATAAATGTCAGATAATGATTAAGTGAGTACTTGTAGAAGAAACGAAAGGAATACTACCAGCATTTACTTAATATATCAATTAGAGTATTGGAAGCTTCTTTGTCCAGATTTAATAACAACAATTGTCTGAGACTTGTTTAACAGCAACATTACAGTTCTCGTATGATTCTTATTTTAACAAGTAGTGAACTTTTGAAAGAAAAAAGAAAGAGAACTAACCAGTTGATGATCTATCTAAGCCCCAACAATTTGGTGCCGCTGGAAAAGAAGCCGAGATGGAGGGAACACTTATGGCCGAAGAACACTAAAAAGGAGTTAGAACGAACGGAATTACACGAGGGAGTAGAGTTAGGGGGTGAAAAGAACATTTTACAAGTGTTAGAAGCAATTGTTCCCAAGTACCAATCGCAGACTTCAACAATGGGGAGGATGAGACAACAATGATACCTGGATCTTGGCTCGCGACGTCTTCAGTGTTTCCCACGACGTCGTCTTCGTTTCACACGAACAGGGCCAGCAGCCGGCGGCAACACGGACAAGGAATGTGTGATGGTGGACTGCTAGAGAACTGACAGCAACCTTGGCGCAGCGTCTCTGTCTCCCGCGGCGTCCGTTTGTTTTTCCCGCGAAAGAGGGACACCAGCGGGAAGGTCAGATCTGTGTCCCAATCTCTCCAGAAATTTGGAAAGGGAAAATGGGCGTGGGACCCACAGCAATTTTCCCTCATATTTTTCCTTCTCTCCAAGTTTTCTCTCCACCCAAGCAAAGAGAAATGATCTTCCCTCCTGCATTTTCCTTCCCCATTTTCTTTCCTTCCCTATTTTCTATCATACCAAGCAGGGGATAATACTAAATTTATTTATCGTCATATATTGTCTCTCTCATTTATTGCCATTTGCTCTCTCTCTCTCCCCCTCCCCCTCTCTCTCTCTCTGTGGAATTGATAGGCAAGCTGTACTCTTAAAGGTTACATGAGGGTGATGAACCATCAAATTACCTAAAATTTAAATAAAATAGCTTAAATAGGCTAATATTAGATCCAAACATAAAGATGGAGGATTGTTAATAATGTACAACTCCATGTTCAAGTAGTGGGCTATATTGGCAAAAAAATTAGCACAAAGCATCGCCTCTCTATGGACATGAATAATCTATAGATCCCAGTTGGAGAAGATGAGTAATATGGCGTTGTCGATCTCATGTTAAAGTAGGTGGTTACTTCCCCCATCAACTATTAGGGTGTTGATGGCCTTTATGGAATCAAAGTATAGTCAAACCCTATTGAAACTCTTATCTTTGCACACCTTCAATCCTACATAGATTGCTAGGATTTCTGCCACAGTAGGTGAGCAAGTCCCTAAGTTTTGCAAGAACCCCCATCCAACATCCTCTATGTCACGAATCAGTCCACCTGCAGCTGCTCTCCATTATGACTTAATAAATCCATCAACATCAATCATTATATACCCCTTTGGAGGACGACACCATCTATCCTATAGTTTGATTGGAATGCTGTAAACTTTGTGTCGAAGCTTTCCTCTGTCCACGTCTTCTAAAAGCAAGTATTTGTAATGGTAGAGTAAAGATGAGTGTGTTGCTACTTCCCTTGAATGCCTGGCGACAAATATTCTTCCAGATGATCCAATAGACTAGCCAAAAAATTTTAATCTAAGGCCATTTGTGAAAGTATGATGATCTTGCATTATGACCGCTATTCCATTGTAATCATACCTACAGATTACCACAAAAGAAATACTATAATATAGGGTTAATAACAAAAAGTCACACAGAATTGGCAATCTTACAATCTCTCAAAATATGTAAGATAGTTTCCTCAGTTTAACACTCGAAAGGACACTCGTTATGCTCACATAAACCACCCCGATTTTCTCTCAAGGAATTTGTTGGAAAACTCTCATGAAACACTTGCCACATAAAATATTTTTCCCTTTCTAGAATTGGCGAACGTCAGATACTCTTCCAAGGCGGGTCAAGATCTTGGTTTCTACGTTCTCTCATAAGGCTATATGCAATCTTAATGCTAAAGATACCATTGGATGAAGCTCTCCAAAACAAGGAATCACATTAGGTTAGGAGTGAGAGGACGGGGGCATTTCCATTATCCAGTCTAGAACCCAGTCAAGTAGGAAAAAGCTCCATTTTGTTGTATACAAATCACCATTACTAATCACAAAATTGGCAACCCAACTTTCACGGTCTATGAGATGTTGATTTTTATGAACATTAATGGAGTAAGGGCTTATCAATATTGTACTAAAGTTCCCACCACGCATTTGTATCACGTACTTCCCTCTGCCTTTCTTAATGAGTCCCACACACTAACCACGTCACTCCAAATAGCCGACTGTCTTTTCTTTGTGACAACTTTGGGGAATTTTTTTTCACTATATCTGTATTTCTTCCGGATGCATTGAACCCACAAAGCATCGTGCTTGGTTAACAATGCCCAACAGTGTTTCATAATGAAGGCCTCGTTTTGACAAGACAGGTCTTTAAAGCTGAGAACTCATAGGTCCTTCTCACTCTTAATTTTGTTCCAAGCAATTAGATGCATTTTATTCCCTTGGTCTCCTTAGTTCCAAAAGAAATCCTTGCCCAGCTTTTCTATGGCCTTCAATACACCCTTAGGAATCAAGAGAGATTGCATCTGGTAAAAGGGTAGAGTAGATAAGACTGATTTGATAAGGAAGGACCTCCTTGCCATACTAAGGAATCTACCTTTCCAATTTGCAAGCTTTTGATGAACTCTTGATATCAAAGGGGCGGGTTGTTCTTTCATGAAGCAAGGGAACCCCAAGATATTTACCCAAGTCAAAAGTAAGCTGAATACCTAACAGTTGGCTAAAAAGAAGAGCTCTGCTAGAATGGGCATTTTGAGAGATGAAGAACTTGGATTTTGCAATACTGATTCTATAACCCGAAACTTGGTAGAAGTATTGCATGGTCCTTTGAATACACTCAAGCTAATCACTTGACGCTTCACAAAAGAGAAGGAGATCATTGGCAAAGAACAAATGGGAAAGATTTGGGTCTCTGTTACTGAAATGAAAGGGTTTCCAACTTCTAATTTCAACTTCATGATGAATGAGTGGGCTTAGACGTTCCATACATATTACAAAATGATATGGACTCAGAGGTTTGCCTTGTCTAATGCCTCTTATTGGAACGAAAGTGTTTAAGGGAGTGTCATTCCAGCATACTCTCATTAAAGCTAAAGAAATAAAATGCATAATCAGATCGACAAAGTGGTCATTAACCCCTAGTCTAGAGGATCAAAAACTTTTTTCATGTCAACTTTAATGGCAACATATTCTCTACCATTTCTTTGTGAACGCATAAAGTGAATGACTTCTTGAGCCAAGATGATGTTATCACAACTTTGCTTACCTTTGATGAAATTGCATTAAGTATGATCTATTAAGAAATCCATATGCTTCCTCAACCGATTTGACAAAATTTTGCTAAGGATCTTGTAATACACATTACAAAGGGAGATAGGTTTGAAGTCCCTCAGAGAAGTTGGATGATCAACCTTCGGAATTAGGACAATGTTGGTTTGATTCCTATCTCTAACTTTAGATGGATCCCTGAAAGCACTCATGATACAATCCCACACCTTCTGACCAATCACCGTCTATTGTGTTTGGAAAAAGCGAGGTTGCAAACCATTCGGACAAGGTGCCTTAAAAGCTCCCATCTCAAAGGCAGTGTTCTTGATCTCAATGGTGGAAATGCCCTTATGGATTTCCTCAAGTGACAATGGGTAGAGATAAGGGAAATCTTTGGGCCATGTACTCACAAGGTGGACGACATCATCATCTAAATAAAGCTTTTAAAATATTCAAGAGCCATCTCCTCAAGTATTCTTTGGTCATTTATCCAATCACCTGCATCATTTTGGAGTGCTTCAACATGGTTTCTTCTGCGCTTCATCTTAGTCCTTATGTGAAAGAAATGAATATTTTTCTCTCCATATTGTGACCAATTGCATCGTAATTTCTAAAACCACACAACTCTTCTTGATTTACCACCTTTGCATACTTGTGAATTTAAAAGGCCTCCCTCATTGTTTGTCAACAAGCATTTGTCAATGCCTTCAAGTCTTCAAAGAAGTTGATTTTTTTTCCTGGAGAGATTTCCCACCACATGAAAATGCCAATATGAAGCTTTAAAAGCAAAAGTTCTCTCCTAGCAACCCAATTGTTCTCATGCCAGGAAAAATTAACTAAGTCTTCAATTCCCTCTTCCAAACACCATGATGCCTAAAACGTGAATTAATGAGGCCAGCGATGTGAAGGCTGCTCGTTGCTAGCAACAATAATCACCCTGTGGTCTAACTTAAACCAAAGTTCATGATAAGCTTTGAATTCTTGGTGTAAAGACTCCCATAATTGGCTATAGAAAACCCAATCCAATCTCTCCTATATATCTTTGCATCTCCAAGTAAAGATATCACCAACAATTGGGACTTCAAATATATTTTAGGAATCAATGTAGTTTTGAAATTGACTCATGGAGCACATGTGAGGCACTACCTTCATTTTTATCTGAAGGATTAAAATAGGCATTAAAATTGCCTAATAGCAGCCAAGGTCCTAAAGTGTAGCTTGCCAGAATATTTATTGCATGCCAAAAATCCACTTTGAGTTCTGATCTTGCTTCCCCATAAACAATTGTGACAAAGAGAAGCTCATCCAATTTTTTGGTCTTAATACTATAGTGCAACAATTGGTTATTTGACCAAATATAATCAACATCTGTGTCCCATTCATTCCATAGGAGCCAAATCCCTCCGGCAAAACTGGTTGCCTCAACCTCCATCTAGTTATTAAAACTCAAACGATGAACAACTTTATCAGCTTGAGTTTTACTTATTCTAGTTTTTAATAGACCCATGACATCAATATTATACTTAGAGACAATATCTTTAAGGATACATGGAAAGGCTCTGCCTCCAACTCCATGAAAGTTCCAAGAGGAAATAATCATAAAAACCAAGAGAGACAAAAAAGAAAGAGAAGATGCTCACTTGTCTAGGGGCTTGCAATTCAGCCTAGTATGATTTTCATCATGACTTGAAGAATGGCAAATCACTTCAAAAGTGGTGATATCTTGAACCAATTGCTTCCCTCTTCACATAACAGAAGCCGAGTTTCTTGCTAGACATTTTATCTTTTTGAGATCAATTTTGGGTGTCGCAGGATGATGATTGCATGGGGTTGAACGCTAGTGTTTTGTGGTGGACACATTTTCTTCAACGACAGCACTGGAATGTGATTGAATAATGCTATATGTGGCCTTCTCAATATCTTTGCTTTGATTCATGGGCTTTTAACAACCCATACTACCACAAACCAACAAATGGATTCTTTTTTGTGGGGCCTTTTTATTTATTTGCTTTTCTGGGACTGACATCGAAGGATCATTCATTGTAGGTGTCGAAACAGTTGGGCCCAATTCTACCGAAACAATTGGCAACTTCTTTTCTACTTGGCACATGTTCCTAATACTGAGAAGATATCTTTGTAGAAGTCATACTCCTATCAAAACCTTTCAAACATACTCTTCCATTCCTTCGAGATTCAGAGTTAACAGGTCCTGACACTCCTCCACACAAATTCATTTGAGTTTCAGTTTAGTGTTCATGAATCATCTTCTCTCTCTTCATCACAATCCGCTAAAACTGCAAAATAGGATGGTATCGATTTGACCGGTTGAAGCTCTCTTACAAAATGAGACAATTTTGAATTTTTCATCTCAAGCACAACGTTGTGTTTCCTTGGAGGTTGTGCTTTAAACACACAGTGAATGAGCATCCATGGACCAAACACCTTAGCCTGAGATAGAGTAGCAGTTTCCCGTGAGGCTTGAGAAGCAGCAACCATCGTAGGTGACCCATTGTTTGACAATGAAGAAGCCTCACCATTCTTTTTCCAAGAGCAGCAAGATTTGTAGTGACCATATATCCCACATTTAAAGCAAAATCAAATCAAGGCCTTTATACTCCACATTGTAGAGTGCCGATGCTATAACGATTCTTGGTACTAGTGATTTCTAAAGGTTAAGCTCCACGCATATCCTTGTGTATCTACTTCATTAAACCTGAGAATTTCCCTCTCTTTCAGAGTTCAGCTTATCCATGTCTACCTTTAAAGTTTTCCCTATTAGATCTCTAATCGTGGAAATAAACTTCTTCGAGAAGAAAAGGGTAGGAATGTTAGGAATCCTAACCCAGATGGCTATGCGGCCAACAAGGTTGTTAAATGGGTTAAAGAGAGGCTTCCATCTTTGAATTAGGACATAGTAGTTTGCAATCACCTAAGGTCCTTCCAGAAGGATGCAATTATAGTGAGATTAACATGCTTCTTCACTGGTTGGACGAACAATGTAATAATTATTGAATAGATTGATCATATCAAAGGCATTTTTTCTCCATATTCTAATCAACATTTCCTTCAGCTTATGTAATCTGAACTTGGCACCCAAGACAGTAATAACAAAAGATGAGTTCCAAGATTGACACGCCTCATTAAATTCCTCTTTAGACAAAGGCATAGTGGGATAGACATCTAAGAGATTCTCCGGTTCTTTAGCAGGTTTGGGAATACTCCACTTATGATGCTTCAGGTCAGATATGATTGACTCCTCTACTCCATCTCTGATAGCAAAAACCATTTCTATATGATTCCCTATATCCCATAAGTGATTCATTGTATGAAACACGTTTAGGATGGTTATCTGCCACACCATCAGACTGCTCTAAGTTCAAATATGGGGTAGATGGAACTAAGTCCATTCACGCCTAAAAAGAATATTCCAACCAATGACCTATTCCTTAAATGAGCAAAATACTTACGTGGTACAGGGTTCCAATAGACATACTCTCTCTCTAACTCTCTCTTCTTTATTGTATTATATTGGCTCATTTGGCGAGACCAAAATGATTAGATTCATTCCATCACATCTAATACTAAGTTGAATACTTTCCTCACCAGAGCTATTGCAATCCTGGAGTGTATATGTCAAGATTAATTATGAATGAATCTAATCATAGGTTTGCATATATGTCAAGATTAACTATGATCCAATACTAAGTTTATTTATCATCATAAGACTTATAATTAGATTCATTCCATCACTAATACTAAGTTTATTTATCATCTTCTGTTGGTTCATTTGGTGAGACCAAAATGGTTATATTCATTCCATCACATATAATACTAAGTTGAATATAGCACACGACACGAACATGGAGCTCAGCATTATTTATACCATCAGCTCTGTGTAAATTTCTAAGTGTAATGCTTGCCATTTAATATTAAAAAGAAAAATCCTAAGTTGAATACTTTCCTCACCAAAGCTATTGCAACCCTGGAGTGTATGAGAGTCGCTCATCAAACAGGCTTCGTTGAGCCAATATTAGCATTCACATGTGCAAGAGGCTAGACTTGAACCTCAAACTACAAATAAGACATCTAATGTAGAGGTTAAGGGAGCATCCTCTCTTATATCCAAGGTGGCCACATGTAGTGGTATTTACACGATCACGTGATAATTCTCTAATTGAAGGTTTTATGCTCAGATTGAAATATCATTTCACCGTTTAATTGAGGGAGTGTCTCATAGGACTAAAGCAAGCATGGGATAGAGGGGAAATGAGGATAATTCTGAAAGCTGATTCTACTTAGGTGTCATTCGATTAATCATGAACAAGATTATAGAGACACATGAGGATTAGAAAATGATCTTTGATATTAAAAATATGCTCAAGTGTAGTTGGAAAGTCAACTTTCAAGTTATATGTTGAGAAAATAATAATATGGCGGACTCGAAAAGGAAGCTCCAAACGTTGCTGTAGGCTTAGAAATTCCAAGAATCTTCGGTTGATTTTCTAACGGCTATAAGGCTACTTATGATCTTTAGTTTAGTTTGATTTATTTTCCCATCTATAAAAAGGAAAAGACTTGACCATGATTTTAAGGTTTATATTTACTTTTGCCAGGCATATATTTGTTTGCTTTTGTGTTCATGATTGGTTGTCATATACAAGTATTTGGCGGGACTGAATTCATAATCAATTATATGAAAAAACGTCGATTTTGTGAGACATTATTCAAGCACCCTTTTAATATTAAAGTCTATTATTCATGATTCAAGGTTAGCATAAGCCTAACCTTGGTGTAAGGCTTACGCTTTTGCTATTTAAAAAACTTGTGATAATCAATTGTGATAAATCAACTTTATAATCAATTTTATAAATCACACAATTAAAAAAAATCAATTTTATAACTCAAAATTAAGCAAAATTTATTCTTCCCACGACTAAACTATACTCACGCTACTGGTGCAAGAAAGAACACTGCAACTACAGGAAACTCTAACTACAAAATAAAACTTTAACGACAATCACATCAAAGCTAGTCTATAGTACATAATAAAATGAAAAGGAAAAAAAACAAAACTAACTAATGTTGAAACAATTGTTCATGAACAGTGCAAGTGTATAACATTAAAATTTGATGGAGATTATTAAGATTATTGATTATTGAATGGAGTGTGGACACTACGAATGTTCATAATGAGAAACAAATTGAATATCTTGTGTATTTATAAATTTAAAAAAAGAAAAAAGAAAATTAGCATATTGAGATTGCATAACATCTATCCCACATCAAAAAACATATTTAGTTATTCACAGTATTCCCAATATTCTCATTATTCTTCATCAGCATGTGCAGATGCCCTCCAATTATTGTTTAGTCTTCAAATTCTCTTGAATGACAAAATCTGCTAGCAGGGTAGAAGTATTTCACAGTAGTGTTGACTACAATTTTACCATTTTGTGCCCAATGTTTTCTCTGTAGGCATGGACAGACAGTATTCTCTGTAACCATGGGTTTTAGTATTTCTACTGGTTTTGGAACTTCATATGCAATGCTACTTTTTGTGGATATTCATAATTTATAAGTCTATGTACTTCCTTGTTAAAACAAAAAACTAACATATCAGACTCCCATATACTTAAACAATTGGTGCATCCAGAATTTCTGCATGTTTTATACATGGAACTAATAAATGCTTCAACAGCATGAGCTCGCACATGAAAAATCAATTGAAATCCAAACAATAGATACAAAATTTTGAACTCCCATTTCACATCCACAATTATGAGAAACACAGCATCCAGTACTAAAACCCAGAAAGACAAATGATCAATGAGAGTGAAACCGAATGCTATGGAAACAGCAAGAATCAGATCTTTCAGCTTCCTTTCAGGGAAAAATGTACAAGAACACAGACATCTCATGTTGTAATATTTCCATACCAGTAATAGAAATTAGTGAGCTACACGAGATTTCAGATCCGAGACAAAAAAAAAAAAAAAAAAAGGAATGTAAATCCCAATCATATAATGCCTTGATGTCGGAGTTTAGAATTTGGAGAAGAACCCACAAACAAGATATAGGATCTCATAACTCATCGCATTTACAATTGAACTAAGTTTGAATCTGGTTAAGTTTCCTATGAATCAACTTCAAACATAACCTGACAAATCCAGATCCAGTAAATCGCAGCTCTCTCGTTTGGTTACGTCTCTATATCAAAACCTTGTCCCTGAAAGAACAACACCAGTCATCAAATTAGTCTCAACCAAAAGCGCTCCTCAATCAGACTCCCAGTTCGTTATTCTGGATCTATTAATTAATTTCTTTCCTAAAATCTACGAATCAGATATTCAAATACTAAAGTAGTTCTTATGCCCAACCAATATATTACAAAATTGAACAAAGAAACAAAAAAACTATGTCGATAATGCAGATCTAAGATACTAACATTGACTAGGAGAAAGGGAAAATACGGAGGAAAAACAAAGGCACGCCTACGTCTGTTTGGTGTAAGAGGAAGATGAAGGAACGCGCTTGTTGCGGAACATCATGTAACCGACGGGTAGTACGACTCCGATCATCATAACGGCGGCTCCCATTAAGTATCTGATTGGACTCGGAGGCTCCACCTCCAGGAAAATCTTCCCCTGCATCGCCGGAGAATACGAACACAAGAAGAAATTCAATACCAAAAATAATTAAATTCTCGAAGAAATTGAGGTGATCATGAAAACCTAATTTCAAATTACAGAAAAGTCAAAGGAGAGGGAATCATTACAGGCATATTGGGCAAAGACAGGGATCGAATTGAAGGGAAAGTACGGTACTATGCTCTCTCAACTCTCAAGTCTCGACCCGCGACGGTAAGGGATCACCGGCATGTTAACGTTTCATTGTTTACTGACCTAACATAAGCATTTTTTATTTTGGAAAAAAAAAACCAAATATTTTATTTTTAAGGACCACGGAATTATGAAATTATTATTAAGGTTCATGACTTCATGCTCCTCATTCGCTGTTTTTAAAAAATGTACGGACCAAATTGCCCTTAAATTAAAATGAAAAAGATGAATGTTCATAGGGTGAAAATTTCACCTTTTATAACATGAAACTTGTGCCTGAAGGTATAGTATTTTAAAGTTACTCAAAGTATGATGGAGTTTATCAATTAAAATATTTTTTGAAAACCCTAGATGGAAGCAGAGAAAGTGACAAAGGGAGTGATAGAGGGGGGAAGTCCGGCGACGGAGGTGGACATGAAGACAAGAATGCAAAAGAAGGGTCGCATTGAGGGAGATGGGGAGGATGGAGGAGAGGATATGGGATGAAGAAGAGGAGCGAAGAGGAATCATATAGGAATAAAGTTATGAATTTGGAGACAATGAATCATCAAGCCTCTACTAAGGGTTCCCAGGTAATAGAATCCGCGTAGAAAGATTATATTGATGGTTTGAATGGTTTGTTTGCCAAGAATGATGATTTGAGGTATACGTCTGTAGAGGTGGATGATGATGGTAGAAGGAAGAACTTGTACCTATCCATGAAGGTGATGAGGGAGAAGTATGAAGCACGGTGTACCATGGCGTAAATCCTTAATTGTGAAGATTTTAGGTTTGAACATGTCAATTTATAAGCTTCACCCACGTCTAGAAAAATTATGGAAAACAGAAGCACCGTTCAAAATACTTGATCTCGAGAACGGCTATTTCATTGTTTCTTTTGATACGGACAAAGATTTAGAATGTGTGTTGATGTAAGGGCCATGGATGATCGCTAACCATTATATTCTAATTTAACGTTGGCGTCCAAACTTTGACCTGTGGGTGGCAGATTTCCAAAGAAGAGTTGTTATGTGGGTTCGGTTTAGATCAATTCCAGTAGCATTTTACAACTATGAGTCTTTGTGGAGATTAGGTGCATTAATAGGAAGAACTTTAAAAGTTGATATGATTACTTCTATAGGTTTAAGAGGTCGTTTTGCCAGAGTTTGTGTGGAAATAGACCTTGAAGTACCTCTTTTGCCGGCAATTAAACTTTTTGGGCGAACAATTCAACTGGAGTATGAATGTTTATACTTGGTGTGTTTTCACTGTGGAGTGTTTGGGCATCGGAAGGAGGAATGCACGTGGGTTATCGAGGCAGAGAAGGAAGCGAAGGAAAGGGAGTTAATGGAAAAAGAAATTAAGAAACAAGCAAAGAAAACAAAAGGACAAGATTGCAGGATTAATGTCACTGATAGTGGGGAAGGAACGTCAAAGGTGATGGATTATCTGAGTTCTTCTGAGTCTAATAAACATTTACGTGACTCAGAATTTTAAGCTCCATTAGCCACGAAAACGGTCGCCGTAGTGCCGAAAAACTCATCACCGACATATGGACCTCACATGCTTGTCAAACATCCAATTTGGAAGAATTATGGTAATACCGGTAATCATGGTGCTAGAGCACAAAAGGAGGCTGGATTAGAGAGAACTAAATATGGAAATAATAATCTTAAAGATTTACGAGAGATACAAGAAGTTAATGATGATACAAAAAGGAAATTTATTAATCAAGGGAATCCCATTATTTTGGGAGATAGAGCCAATCAATCATTTGGAGGTAATGAGGGGAGGGCAAGTCAACGTGAGGCTATTTCAATGGAGAAAAATAAGGGATTTTATAATAATAAAAAGTAGCATTTTGGCAAAGATGTTGAGGACCTACAATGGGTAAGAGTGGATAGGGAAAGAAGCCCGAAGACTGGGCCTCAAAAATTGGGTGTTAAGGAAAATAGAAGAAAAATTACCATCTTAAAAAGGCCCACCAATCAAGTTAAACTAGTCCATGTGAGGGACCCAATTGGAGTTTTGAATCAATTTGAAGTACTAAATGAGGACCAGCCCACTCATGACCCCATGGATGAGAAATAGTAAATGAATGTGAAAAGTCTAAGCAATGTGAGATGACTTCAGCTATATATGGGATTGGCAATTAAAACTTGAACCTTGTGTGTTTAGAGAATCATATGCCTGATGATGATGATATAGGTATTAATAGCTATTCTTCTAATTTTTTAGTTTCCTCATGAATTATCTTTTTTGGAATACAAGAGGCTCAGGATATAATTCATTTATGGGTTTTGGTTGAGAGCTATCTAGTAGACACAAAGTTGAAATGGTAGCTATTTTGGAAACTCATTCAAGTGGTGCAAGAGTAAGGAAATTAGCTACAAGAGTGGGTTTTCAACATATGGAGATTGTGGATTCAAGGTGTTTTGGTGGTGGTTTATGAGTTCTTTGGAAGGAAGGAAAAAGAAATTATGAAATTTTGGAAACAAACCACCAATTTATACATCTTCACTTTTCTTTTAATTCTTTGGTATTATATGTTATTGTTGTATATGTTAGCCCAAATCCTATTAATAGACAATTACTTTAATCCACTTTGAAGAGAATTAATGAAACAATAGATAGTGGTTGGTGTCTGAGAGGTGATTTTAATAGCACTCTCTATGAAAGAAATCGTCATTTGGCTCTTCATGAACATATTAGAGTTGATCGGGATTTTAACAACTTGTAGAGGGCTTTACTTTACAACGTGGAAGTGTGAAAATAGCGAAAGCCGTATTGATCGAGTTATGGGAAATAATGCTTTCTCATCTATATTTCCTGATGTTGAACTCCTACATTTGTCTTATTATAGATCATATCACAGACCTTTACTATTGAAAATGATAAATAAGGAGCCTTACCAATTAAACCATGTTCGACCATTTAGATTTATTGTTTCATGGATTCTACATGATAATTTTGATAGTTTTATTAAAAATCTATGAAGGAATGAATGGAGCTGGTTAGAGAATGTTGCTTGTTTTACTGAGGAAGTTCAATAGTGAAAATTGGAGGTGTATGGGCATCTTAGTTAACATAAGTGTCACCTGTTTAATCAACTTGATGGGCTGTCTCACATATCAAATCACTATAGAAACATACCTGAGTTAGAACAACTCCAAAAGTGAATTTGGCAGGAACTAGATGACATATTAATACAAGAAAAACTTTTATGGGCTCAAAAGGCATAGTGTGAGTGGTTCTCCATGGGGAACAAAAACACAAAATGCTTTCATGTTAAAGTTAATGGTCAAAGGAAAAGGAAGATGATTAAAGCTATAAAGAAGGATAATGAGTGTGTTTGGATTTGGAATGAAGATTGCAATCGGTACTTTTGAAAAAGTAAGATTGAGTAAAACTAAGATTGGATAATTTAATTTGTGTTTGGAATAAAAATTGCAGAAGTTGCTCATGTAAAAGTAAAACTTGTTTGGTTGAAATTTTCTAAAAGTTACATTTGATGGGAAATGATTGTAAAGGGCAAGATTACATATATATATATATGGATTATATATATTTAAATATATTGTGATATTTATACTATCTCTAGTTCTAATTATAAGGCCTAGTTGACTCTTTTGGCTTCCTTAATCTTTCCAAAAAAAAAACCAACCGGGTCTTATAATTAGGATTGAAGGAAGCCTTATTTCATGTAAATATAATGTGTTATTTATACTACCTTCTGTCTTAATTATAAGACCTAATTGACTCTTTAGCTTCCTTGATCTCTCAAAAAAAAATTAATTAGGTCTTATAATTAGGACATGAGGGAGTTTTATTACATATAAATATAGTGTACTATTTATACTACCTTCTGTCTTAATTATAAGACTTGGTTTATTCTTTTAGCTTCCTTGATCTCTAAAAAAAAAATCAATTGGGTCTTATAATTAGGATAGGATGGGGTTTTATTACATGTAAATATAGTGTGATATTTATACGACTTTCTGTTCTAATTATAAGATTTAGTTGATTTTTTTTACTTCCTTACTC
>JBAGKO010000002.1:4870586-4884282 GCA_037177275.1 Acacia concinna | reverse complement strand
TTATTTTTACATTAGTCCATATTATAAGATGATAAAATGGAAAGAGAAAGAAGAAAAGTGGAAAAATGAAAAAAGTTAGATTTGAAAAATTTATAAAAAGTAGCTTTTGAAAAAATTTAGTTTTGAAGGGAAAAAAAGTTGGTTTAGAGTTAAAAGGGCTTTTGCAAAAAAATAGGTGTATTTAAGTGTTTTTTCTTCAAAAATTGGTTTGGAGTTAAAATGGCTTTTACAAAAATGGGTGTGTTTGGGTGTTTTTTTCTTCAAAAGTTGGTTTGGGATTAAAATGGCTTTTACAAAAAATAGGTGTATTTGAATTTTTTTTCTTCAAAATAGCTTTTATATTTCTTCCTACATAATATATTACATTACAATTTTTTTAATAAATATACGTTGGCTTAATTTTTATCATCTTCTAATATATAATAATGTTGTAATTTTATTTTTTTTTTAATCTAATTTATGCACATTTTGGTACTTATTATGAAATTTTATTGTAAAAATAATTTATATCTCACCGTAACACTTACATGTAATTATTATAAAAGCCAATGTCTTTTTTGTCATTTCACTGTAAAAAAGTCATTCTGGTAACATTCATCCAAACACTCTCAGTTTTTTAAAACCAACTTTTTCACAAAAGCCCTTCTCAAAAGGCATTCTGGAAAAAGCCCTTATACACCAAAAAAATTTTTTAAAAGCTGCATCTAAATGGGCTCTATGTTTGAAAAGTGCTCTTTCTAACTTTCAGACTATAAGAATTTACTTTTCATCTGGAAGCTTATCAACCAAGGTAATTCTTGCTTCAGATATTTTGAATGATCATCATAGGGTTATGTCCTTTTGGTTGTCCTTCTATTTGACTTGGTTGGCAGTCTTGCAATCAGATTACCTAACCATGGTTTTCCAGAGTTTGTGGAATGGTTAAAAAATACTCTGCTTTTTAAATAAGGATGGACAATCTGATCATATTTGTGAGACTATTTTATTAATCAACACCATCAAGATGAAGAGAAATTTGGCTATTCATAAAGATTACTGATCCTGGTGGAGTCATTAGAGAAAATACATACCTTTTCATATACACAGTTACTTTGCCAAATATTATAAAATCAATGAAACAGTTACCCTTCATAATGTCAAATGACATAAAGACGTTTCAGCTGTATATGCATCCTAGTTATATTTATTGCTTCTGCCATATTTGTAGCCTACGTTACTATTCATCTTAGGGTCTGTTTAATATGAGAGGAGGGGATGAGAGGAGAATTAAAGGATTTTACTCCCCTTCTATAGTTTGAATAACAAAAAATTTTAAAATGATGAGAAAATTTTCTAAGATTTTCCCACCCTCCCCCTCTTAACCCTCCCCTCCAAAATAGAGAGAATTTAGAGGGAAAATGTTATATTTTAGCTTTTATTAATTAATATGCACATAATCTTTATTCTTTTTTAATATGCCTAGAGTATCTCCCTTTTAGATTTGTGTTATACATGGTGTTGATCTTATGCCTCAAATCAACAAATCAAGACTTGGATCCAAATTTTGGAACAATATAAAAAACAACTAGAATTTATTAGATAAAGGCATTGAGAAGATTACACTTGAGGATGGACGAGATGAAGTAAGATGGGAACTTGAGCCTCATGGGTGCTATTCGATGAAATCAACATACAAATTGATCCATAATGATAACTCTCATCCTTCTTCAATTTGGAATAAGGTATGGAAATCAAAAGTTCCGCAACAATGTGAGACATGTTTATGGGCCATATTGCATAATAGACTATTAATAAATGCATTAAGAGTACAATGTGGAATGACAGAAGATGCTACTTGTGTAGTATGTGGAGAGAGTATGGAACACTTATTACATGTTTTAAGGGATTGTTCAAGAACTAAAAGTTTATAGAAGAGCATAATTCATGGCAAGTACAGGGTAAAGTTCTTTAATACATATTTATGAGAATGGTGTACTTTTAATTTGTTTAAACCAGTTGGTTCTATGGATGACACTAAATGGGTAGAATTTTTTGCCATGTCATGCTGGTTGCTATGGAAATTTAGAAATGAAAATATTTTTGAAGGGCTTAATGTAGATCTTAGCTCTTTGAAGATTCGAGTAGCCGCTATAACTGATTCCATACAAAGAAACAATAAGCCGTGCCATAATGTGAAATTGCAAGGGAGTCATGAAATACTTGAGACTCACTTAACAACAATCCCCTCAACTTATTATAAACTTTCTGTGGATGGTGCATTCTCAGAACTTCTTTGCTCGACAACTTGTGGAGGAGGCATATGGGACCCACAAGGTAACTTCTATGGGGGATTTATGATGAGAGTTCAGCATGAGGGATCTTTTAAGTGTTGAGCTATGGGGCTGCTTAACTGGTTTAAAGCAAGCTTGGGATATGGGTATAAGGAAAGTGGTTCTACTTACCGACTGTCATGACACCTGGAGACTGTGTCGAGTTACACATGCAATGAAGCTTGGTGTTGGAGATTTGAAGCTTAGTGGAGCATAGTTGGCAGGTAGAGATTCGTCACATCCCAAGAAATTTAAACCTAGTTGCAAATAATCTTGCGAAAAAAGCACTTAATATGGAGCTTAAATTCTACTTGGTAGATGGGCTTGACACTGACTTAGTTCATGTGGAATCAGGTTAGCAATAACATTTTTATTTCAGTTTATTTCTTAGTTTTCATCATGTATCAAAAAAAAAAAAGTATGATGGAGTTTTAAAATTTAGTTCAAGTTGAATTTTCATGGTATGAACATACGGTATCTGGAAAAAAATATATATCACCTCGGTTGTATTGATTTTATAAATAATTTATAGAGAGAACAATTTTCAGGGTAGCATTTTTAGAAATAAATATGACCTTATAGCATTTTAATATTTTTTTTACTATTTATAAAGTATTGGTAAAACATTGCTACTAGCTACTAGTTAGTAGAGACACATCACAGCTACTATTTAGTAGATATCTTTTGTTTTATTATTCTATGGACTAATAAAAAGGGACTAGGCCTTCTAGGAACTATTGAACTACGATGACGCGGAGTTGAGTTAGGTTTGATGGCTTTTTAAGATTACGAGCTATCTTAAACTTATGATGCAAGCAACATATAATCTCAAAATAGGAAATCTAAAAATAAATCCCACGTTATAGTTTTATTTTAGGGAGAAAGATAAATAAATACCCTACAAACATGAAAAATTCAGAAAAGTGACTCAAATTTCGGAAAGGACAAATGAAGGGCTCTAACAAAAACTCAACAGAGAATAATTAAAACTGAGTAGATAATAACTAAAACTAAAAAGAGAATAACTAAAACTCAATAAAGAATGACTGAGCAATTTTTTGCCCCCCATTTGCCATTTCCGAAATTTGAATCATTTTTTTAAGTTTATGATGTTTGTAGGGTATTTATTTATCTTTTTCCCATTATTTTATGTCACAAACTCTTTTCTATTAACAAAGTCATAAGAAGTATTATTGTATTACTAAACGTAACATCTAGTTTATAATATAATTTATACTAAAAACAAGAGGTCTTGCACTTAAAACCAGAAGTAGTAACTTGCAATAAATCATCATATGTAACTATAATGCTTTCGGGACCATATCAATCATGGTTATTGTCTTCTTCTTCTTTTTTCCTTTTTTCCCTTTTAGCTTATTATTGTAACTAATAAAGTGTATTATAAGTTCATTATATTAAACATTTCCATGTAAATTAGTGAATTGACTGAATTCACACGTAAATGCACCTCATTTTGCTGCATATTGTTATACCCAAACAAATAATTACACTAAAAATTATATTTCGGAGGGAAAAAAATACTATGGCAATCCCATTTTTTTTCGACCAGCAGATTTTGGCAATCCCTTCCCTACACATGTAGCTCGGTATCTCACTTTGCATTGTATTACCATTAAAATACAACTGTCTTCTTTTCTTCATAAGGTAATACTCGAAGCTCACAATAAGATCTGATAGCCTTTGAAAGACATTGCTTCTCAAGGTTCTCAGATTTCTGCGCAAAGCTCTGCAGGCTGTCCCTGTGGGACACTCTCTCCACCTGCAAATATAAGATTTAGCCATTTTACTCTCAGAAGAAAACAAAAAGGCATCCTCTAGGCTGTGTCCACTAAGTTTTAGGATATACCGCCTCCAATCCTTAATGTAAGACATATTTATCTAATTTCATTAGATTAAAGAAGTTAGTTAAGTAACTTCATATGACCTCTATGTTCTAAAATACCCTAATCATTTTTAATCCCCTCTCACCCTCCCCTCCTTGATTTGAGCATAAATAGGGATAAATTAGAAAAAGATTGATAAAAATGAATATTATATTTAGTATTTAGGATCAAGATAAACTCCCCACGGAAAATACTGGAGGGAGTAACATGCACCTTTACAATTTATTCAAACTTCATATACACTTCGCAATATATCTCAGCGCCTATAACTGATACAGAAGCCCAAGTTGGCTACACATTTTTCAGCAGCACCTCTGTTTCTATTGTCAATGGGATGTTCTTAGTCTAATTGCTAATCAAACTTAACACACAAAATAAATTTAATGGTGCTTCCTTTATCATTTTCACCAATAACAAAATTCAGATTAATGTTAGCATTTATGGATTGTAGTGAACCGTGCAACTAATGTAAGCTCAACATAAAATGGCTATAAATGTTTATGTGTTCACCATTTGTTCAATTATGGGTCCTCCATCAAGTTCTTCAATCACAAAGTGAGTCGTTGCCCCGATTAATTTTACACCTGCATCAAACGCCTGCCAACATAATCGAACATTAAAATTCATGTCTGATTGGAAAGCGACAAAGAGTGGACATGATTTAAAATTCATGTGTGATCGGATAGCAACAAAGAGTAGAAATGATTTAAATTCATGTGTGACAGGAAAGCAACAAAGAGCACAAATGATACGTGTAAGCAACTAACCTGTCTACATGGATTACCACCCTTGAATGATGGTAACATGCCATGGTGAATGTTAATAATATCCTTCCCATAGGCCCTTAAGAACTCGACAGATAGAACCTGCAGAGGATAATTAATGCCACATGCTTTAGAAAAGTAAGAAAAAACGATAAAACAATAAAAGAAAGAAAGAAAGAAGCTGAACTCTTTATATCAGGTATTGCCGTATTGGCATGGAAACATAACAGAAGGGTAATTATGTGCCCCAACTCAGATTGTTATAACTTTTAACGAATAGCCAATTCTTGCAAAGCAGAAAATAGAACCAATTACTCAAATCCCTCTCTCAGGCTTTAGAGCAATTAGCAAACATAAAAAGATGAGTTATTTACCTGCATATACCTTGCAAGGACTAAAAAATCAGTATTCTGAACCAGCTCCAAGATCTCCCCTTCTCTTTTATTCTCTTTGGTTGTACTTAAAAAATGATAAGGAATACTATGCCTCTCTAGAAAACGAAAAACATGGGTATTTGGATCCCTATCGTGGTTACTGCCAAATATGCCATTGAGAATATTATTTAGATCAAAGAGGAGGTTAAGGGGAAAATAAAACAAAACAAACAAATGAATGAGAGATATCAATATAAAGGTGTTGTTTCTGAACTTTTACCTAATTACACACTTGATATCTACTGGAAGTCTTCCATCCTGCCACCCATGTAATAAATCAACAAGGCAATGATCCTACAGGAATAGAAAGAATGCTTCAATACCCGAAATCCAGCATACAATGTAACAAAAGAAATAACAGTGTATACCTGCTTTGACACCAGAACAGCTATCTTATATTTAGGATCCAGAGCTGGCACCCTCACAACAGATCTCATTGCATTAAATACTTTTGCAAGCCTTAGAAAGTCCTCATCCATTTGCACACGTGGCCATTTAACAGGATCAAATACAAAATCACTGCAATGATCAGCATAAGGTGCAGCTTCATTCATAGGTTCAGCAAACCAAAAATATATCTTTAGCTTCTGATGCCCCATAGCAAAATGAAAAAATAAAATTGTTGTAGACTTTTTCTAGTCATACAAGTAAGTTTTCTTAGAAAAATAATAGAAATAAAATTGGCTGAATATGACAATCCTCTTTTAATTTTTGAGAAAATAAGATAAAAATGGTTAATCAGTTACCAGTTTAAATGAGCGTCCCCAACCCTGCCGAGATTTAACCTTTCATTGGCATTGATGGGAGCTGAAAATGTAAGCTTTACAGCACTAAGCACAGTCCACATTAGTGAATGTGAAAGAGCTTGAAAAAGAACCTTTTGAGAAAAGATACTTTTCTCTCTCAAAATGCTTGAAAACTTCCATTGTTTGCAGCCAAGAATTTATAATGCCAACATGGATAAATATGTTAGTTCTATACCGCCGCATTTGAAACGCTGGATCAGCATTTGAACGTAATGTGAAGTGTCATATCAAGTACTGTATCATTCCAGATTTGAAATCTTGATGCCTCATAGATTAGCAGGCATAAACAAAACAAATTGGCACATAGCGGCTTTAATAACAAAATACACTTGAAATCTAAATGAGCCAGCACGATAGACTGCTTTGAAATGCACGTACAAGACATTGAATCTACCTTCTAGAGTAGAAAACTTGCTTATTGTCAGGTACAAAAACATCAGCAGCGAGAATGTTTCCCCCTCTAGAAGCAATACAATCCGACAGCTTGGCTACAATCCCAACTGAATCCTATCACAAAACCAATTCAATTCCCACCTGGGCACCCAGAACTAAACCCGTTTCCACCCGTTTGCAAAACTTGGCATCAACAGTAATCATTTTCTCGGATATTAAAGGAAAATGAAGAAAAAAACGAAAATTAAAAAAGAAAAATCAAGGCGAAATGAGAATGTGACTTACAGGGCATTGAAAGACGTGGATTCCATGGGTGAGAAAGGAAGAGGATGGGGACTCAACAGAGTCATCAGGGAGTTTCATAGAATTGAAGGACCTATTGGCCAATCCAATAACTTGAGGGAGGCTGCAAGAGACTCTACGTGCTAATGCCATCATCCTCTGCTAAGTTTCCCTCTCGAAAGAGATCGATGAAGCAGTACCACCCACCGGCTTGGCGGGATTGGTTGGTTTACGAGAGAAATTGAAGCACAAGCTCTTGTTACTATGGCTTCCGATCGAATCTTCCAAGGTCGATACAGCTCGACAACATGCCGTTTTGCGGTGCAACGAGATTCACAGAATTATAAACTTACAGATAATCATAAAGTTTGTGGCTTGGGATCAACCGGGGAAAAGGCTGAAGATAGGAATAGCCGAATAGATTCAGAAAAATTGAAACGGGAATTTATATTAATGAATCTCAATATAATTTTGATTTTTTTATCAAGTTTATAAAACTATGCAAGGAACTTTCTTTCTAATTAGAGAAAATGAACCGGTGTTAAAATTAGTTAAAAAAATAAATATGTTAAAAATATTATGTCTTTTTTAATACCCTTTTATTTATAAAAAAGTAAGAATGAGAATGAATAAAAATATATGAGAGATAATATATAAAAAAATATATGAGATAATAAGATATAAATGATTATCTAAAAGAGAATAGGGGTGAGTGAGGAATAATTAATACAAAATATCTATATTTTTGTTTGCACAAAAATATTTATTTAATAAGAATAGAAAAAAATAATTTAAATTTTCATATAAAAAAAGAAAACTATTTATAGTATTAAAGATCAAACACATAAGAAAGAATGTTGTTTATAAAAATGACATAAAATGAGTATGTTTTCTCATGCATAGTAACTTTTTAAGTTGTTATAAGTTTCATTTTATGTATCATTGTTCATTGGTTACACTTACACATATGATTGTTGTTAAATTGTAAGAAAAAATTAGAATTTTATAATAATTATTGTAAAAAATAATACTTTGTAAAAATTATTGACAAAACTTGAAAAGAGATACTAGTATGAAACTAGAAATAGAAAGCACACAAGAGTGGGTTGTTGGCCGCCTCGGGGAATATGACAGCGAAGACAGTGACAGTGTGATAGCATTCACATTCCTTTTCTTTTCTTTTATTTTTAATAATGAAAAATTTAACAATCATTTTCTTACACTAAAATATCCTCACGTCCTTAATTTCTCAAATTTCAAGGATTTAGAAGTTTTATAAAATAAAAATAATAATTGCATGCATGAATATGAGGAAATATCAATCAAGACATTAGAAGCACCATATTTACTTATAATTTGAGTCAATTTCGGTCCTAGTCCCTATAATTTTCTTTTTTGGGTATTAGTCCTCATAGCTTTACTTGTTAAAAAATTAATCCTTCCATTTGGCTATTTTAAGCATGAAGTCTCATGCAAGTTGAAGACCCTTGTAAATAGCCCACTCCACTGCTTCTAAAAGTTCACATAACTGCAAAAGAAACAAGACATTAGCGATATAAATGTACGATTTCGTTATCAAATAAACTGTCACTAATTAATTAGTGATAGAATTTTGTCTCTAAGTCAATTTAGCAATGGAATTCCATTACTAAATTATGTCACTTGTTAACTTATTTTTTTGGAGTGATATATATGAGCCCAACATTTTGGTGAACCCACCATCGCACCATCTCGCGTCCTTCATTGTTCTTGATAACCACTTGATCTCTAGCTCCTCGCGATCGTTGTTTCTTTTCTAGAGGGAACTGCTTTAGTGACATTCATTTTGTACCATCATGCTATGGGAGGTTGTTAAGAAGCACTTGAAGTAGTTGCTCTTGTTGGCAGTGCTAATAGCACTCTCTTTGATCTTTGATACAGGGGACAATTGACTTTTTTAGGAAGATTAAGAATCAGATGTGAATATGACATTAAATTGGACATATGTTTTTCAAATATTCAAAATAGCAACTCTTGGATCATCAAGCTTAATGAAATCCTCAACAAAAACCAACCTCTTTTCCCGTGTCCACAATTGTCACATTGAGACTCTCCATACGAGGTTTCAATGAGAATTCTCATTTGTTCCCAAATCTCTACTCAAATTCATGGCAAACCATACTCAGAAGTTGAAGTTGCAACAAAGAATTAAGAGGAGTACTTGGGATTTAATAGCTTCAGCCATAGTCGCTTAGGGTGAGGGCGTCTAAGTATGTGTGTCTCATTCTCTATATGAAACATTTGTTAATTGTAGCCTATTGTTCCTTTCTGCTTGGAAAAACTCTTAAGGTGGACATGAATACTTTATGCCAACTAAGAGGTCACTTTGAAAGAATAATCTATGTGTTAGTAGAGCTAACAAACAACTCATGCACTCCAAGCGATGACCACGCAATGTGGAAAGAGCAAGAGAGTTCCACAGCAAGTAATTAGATCGATCCAACTTGATTGATTCAGATTGACTCAAGCTGTTAAGCAACAAAATCGACTTAGTTTGCACAGTGAAAGTGGAATATGAAGCTAGTGATGGAGATGAAAGAGAAGAAGAAGAACTGTTGGCCATGAGGAAGGATTGAGAGAGCAACTGATACCAAGTTAAAGAATGGAATCTGAAATGTAAAATGGCTCTCAGTGAAAAGTTAGCTACTGAGGCCAGAGTCTTTGAGCCCATTTGGTTCAACCCCATTGCATGCCTGCAATGGTAATCATGATTGCATTACCATAATAAGAGTGTTTGGTTGCTCTTTAGCATGGTAATAAAGTTTACCATGGTAATGTTGATTACCAAAAAAAATAGTAATCCTCATTCATACCTCCCCCTATGAATCCTCATTACCATCGCATTGCATGATTCTAAAAGTCTAATTTACTCTTTAACTTCATTTGTCTTTGTTTCACTTGTTTCATGTCATTTGTCATATCACGTCACAACTACCACTATTGTCGCCGCCACCTCGCCGTCATCTCCGCCACCACTTTCTCCTTCTTCACCGCCACCGCCGTCGCCGCCACCACTACTTCATTCTCTTCCTTTATCGCCATATTCGCCACCACCTCCTCTGCCACCGCCGTCACTGCCATCCCCACCACTGTCGCCCTGACATCCTCCTCCTCCACCACAGCTGTCGCCACCGTGACCCCCACCATTATCAACCCCACCTCCTCTACCATCGCAGCCACCTCTTGCTATTCCACCGTCGCCGCCACCTCCTCCTCCATCATTGTCGCCGTCACCCCCACCGTCGTTGACCCCACCTGCTCCTCCTCTACCACAACAGCCGCCGCCGTCATCCCCACCATTATCGACGCCACCTCCTCTTCCTCCACTATCGCCGCCACCCCCACCGTCGTCGACCCCACCTCCTCCTTCTCCATCGCCATCGTTGCCACGCCTACTGTTGTCGGCCCCACCTCCTCCTCCTCCACCACCGTCGACCCCACCTCCTCTTCCTCCTCTACCGCCATCGCTGCCACCCCTATCGTTGTTGGCCCCACCTCCTCCACTATCAACGCTACCTCCATCGCGCCCCCACCTCCTCCTCCTTCATCATCGCTGCCACTTGCTCCTTCTCCACCACCATTGTCGCCACTACCACTTCCACCTCCACCATCGTCACCATCACCGACACCTGCTCCTCCTCCGCCGCCGCCGCCGCCGCCTCCTCCTCCTCCTCATCCACCACCATCACCGCCACCTCTTCCTCCACCATTATCATTATCACTATCCTTGTACAATAACTCTTAACTATTTTTCTACAAAGATTATATTAAGGGTAAAATAGACTTTTTGTGATATATTAATTTTAAATAATAATTAAAAAATAACTCATTGCACCTTATTTAAAAATCTAACCAAACATTTGTCATGTAATTAGTATTGCATCGCATTACCATTGCATTGCATTGCACTTGAGGGTGCAATGGGTTTGAACCAAATGAGCCCAATATATAATGGACTATACATTGTTGGCACCTTCGACCCATCAATCTACATTTTTTCGTATACAAGTATTCAACATGGAACTCTATGAAAAACAATGCTATTCGTAAACCATAAATAGCTCCTCTTATCTAGTAATTTGTATGTAATTGTAAACATGTAATGCATTGGGCTGACACTTCACACTTGATGACTGGAGTAATGAGATTATTCAAACTTACAATGTAATTGACAACTCAATTTTATAGAAAATCACTTATTTAAAATTTTAAAACTTCAAAAGGTATTTAAATAGAATTCTTGCTAAATATATACTACTTCATCTGTTCCTATTTATAAGACCACATTGGCTCTTTTGGAGAATCCTAAGAAAATCTTAAGAAAACTTATGTTAGTTGACTAAATACGTTGAGCGGACAGTTCACAGGTCATCCACTTTATTTTTTGTTAAGGTGAAAATTTGTCTTGAAAGTTTTAAATCCGTTAATTTTGACTATTAGTTGTCCAAATATGTTGAACTGGTAATCCACATGTCATCTAGTTTATTTTTGTTAAACTATAAATTTGTCTCAAAAGTCTATCTATCATCTAATTCATCTTTTTGAAAATTCATATATAAATGTTCACCTTAACAAAAATACAGTGGATGACATGTGGACTGACAGCTCGGCATATTTGGTCAATTAACAGCATGGGTAAAATTGCCCCACTTCTAAAACTTTTTGAGTAAAATTGTCCTTTATAAGACTTCTAAAATAAAATTGCTCATAGGGCAATATTTCTAGAACAATTTTGTACCTTTACCCAACTCAAAAAGTGATTTTCAAACATGCCCTAAACCGGTAAATTTACTCACCATTTAGGCAGTGAATTACAAATGAAATGAAACGTTTCAGGATTGACCACATCATGAGTGAGCTGCTTTATGCCATTCTTTTTTCTTTTCCGCCATTAGTTTTATTTAATATTCATGACTATATTTCAAATCAAGAAGGTGAATTAGTGGGCGCAATTTGAATATTTGACCAAATATTAATTCAAAAAATAAATATTTACTAGATCAAAACCACTGTTAATTTAAAATTTACAACCAAGCTCCGTGGTGGCTTTTATGCAGCTGATAAAGCCTCCCAATAAACTGACATATTGAGCTTTAATATATCCTTATATTATTTATGGTGGTTATTTTAAACAATCATATAATTGGCACTTCTATCTATTTTTTATTTAATTTTTTAATAGCTACCTGTTCATTAATACCTCAAATAGTAACTATTGGACCTAAAAATCTTAGAGAAAATTGCATTTTGGCCCCGACCAACGAAATATACGACAAAACAGTCTCGTGAATTAATTTCCTTAATATTTGCAAAAAAATCCCGTGTGACTTTTTTGCAATTAATTTCCTTAATAAAATATAGTTTCTCACTCCCCCTCTGACCTGACGTCTGACGTGCGTCAGTCGCGTCAAACTCTCTCTCCTCTTACTCTCTCTTGAAGTTGTTACAAGCCTTACATAAAGTTGTCAATGGCCTTACATGGAGTTGTCAATGGCCTTACATAAAGTTGTCACGCCCCAAACTCTCTCTCTCACAAGTTGTCACAGTGCTTACATAAAGCTGTCAATGCCCTTACATGGAGTTGTCAATGGCCTTACATAAAGTTGTTAATAGAAAGTGCACCTCATTCTCTCTTTCTATTTTTTTTTGTAAATGCTATTAGAAATACTCCCTCCGGTTCAGAATATAAAGAACTTCAACTAATTCACGAGAAATAATAAGTGTCATATATTGTGGACCAAACCATTCTTCTAGAAGTGCCTTATATTATGGACCGGAGGGAGTACCTGTGTTTCTATTGACAACTCAATGTAAAGCCATTAACAACTCCATGTAAAGCCACTGACAACTCCATATAAAGCCACTGACAACTCAATGTAAAGCCACTGACAACTCCATGTAAAGCCACTGATAACTCAATGTAAAGCCACTGACAACTCCATGTAAAGCCACTGACAACTCAATGTTAAGCTAGTGACAACTCCATATAAGGGCATTGACAACTTTATGCAAGGCCTGTGACAACTTGAGAGAGAGAGAGAGAGAGAGTTTGACGCGTGACAACTTTATGTAAGGCCAATGACAACTCCATGTAAGGCTATTGATAACTTTATGTAAGGCTTGTGACAACTTGAGAGAAAGAGAGTTTGACACGTGACAACTTTATATAAGACCATTGACAATTCTATGTAAGGGCATTGATAACTTTATGTAAGGCCTGTGACAACTTGAGAGAAATAGAGAGAATTTAACACGTGACAACTTTGTGTAAAGCCATTGACAACTCCATGTAAAATTGTCAATGCCCTTACATGGAGTTATCAATGACTTTACATTAAGTTGTCAATGGCTTTACACTGTATTGTTTGTAGCTTTACATGGAGTTGTTAATGGCTTTACATTGAGTTATCAATGGAAATACACGTACTCCCTTCGGTCCATAATATAAAGCACTTATAGAATAATGGTTTGGTCCACAATATAGGACACTTATTATTTCCTGTGAATTAGTTGAAGTTCCTTATATTCTGGAATGGAGGAAGTATTTCTAATGGCATTTATAAAAAAAAATAGAAAGAGAGAATGAGGTGCATTTTCCATTGACAACTCCATGTAAGGACATCAACAACTTTATGTAAGGCCTGTGACAACTTGAGAGAGAGAGAGATAGAGAGAGTCTGATGCGTGACAACTCTATGTAAGGCCTGCGACAACTTGAGAGAGAGAGAGATATAGAGAGAGTCTGATGCGTGACAATTTTATGTA
>JBAGKO010000002.1:4855862-4870486 GCA_037177275.1 Acacia concinna | reverse complement strand
AATATTTTTATTATTGGATTTTATCATAGAAAATGATGTTGGGCTCTTTTGTTACATATTTATAAAATAATTATTTTAATTATTTTTATTACCATTCATTATTTTTAAATGAATATAACGTTGCAATTGAATGAATATAAATGTTGCAACTGAATCAATATGAACGTTGTATTCAACGTTCAGAAACCATAACATTTTGGCATTTAATAAACAATGCGGCGTTATGGTTCATGAACTATTATTTAATGAATATTATTGTGGGTTATGCACAACGTTCATGATCTATGATAAATGAATATTATTGTGGCCTTCAACGTCTCTTTTCTTTTGATTATAAAAGGATGTTGAATATGAGGTTCTCTAATAATACAATTTACTCTTGAACTCTCATGCCTTTTTCCTCCTATGGCATATTTTTACTTGCTGAGTTATATTATATTTCGTAGTTCTGCTCACCCTGTTTTGCAGGAAGGATTCGTTTAATCTTGAGAAGTGCCGCAACTTCTCTTATTGGTAGTTGTGGAATAGCTTTTAAGGACAGTATCATTGGGCACGACTCGAATCTAGTATGATATTTGCAGGTGCTGCGACCAACCAAATTTGCACAACACTAGAGAGGTCTTGGTCGATCCACTGAATTTCATGAGAATTTAGGAGCTGCTGCCAACAGTTGCTATGAACGAAGACACTTACTGTGCCTTAATCTGGGTGATTATCTGGGTGGAAATCACCCAGATTCATGAATGAAATATATACTTTAATTAATTTAATATTTCTTCCAACGTCTTATTATAGTATTAATTTGCTTTTAACTCATTCTTCAAGGCTAAGTGGCATTACAGGTGAGTTGTGACAGCTACGTATAAATATAATAAAACATGCTATATTACAAACACAAACAAAGCAGGACAAATAAAAAAATGAATAAAGTTATGGACAAGGAAACATATTCATGTATAGGCTGCGGGGTACAAATAAAAAATGGCCATTTGCAGTGTTCAGTTCACTCTTCCCTATCAATTCATGTCAGCGTCAATATGCATACTGCACTTAAATCAAATTCAGTAGTATTTCTTTTTTTTTTTGGGATTATTGTAATGGATTTGGTCAATGACATAACCTTTTTCTGTGTTCAGATTCAGTTTATAGAGTTGGTAAAGGCAAGGACAGAATACTTAAATATGAAAGGGCTTCTAGATTAACTGAATTTAATTTGGTACTTTCATCCCCAGATAATTTCATCTAGCATTATATTAATTGAATGACGAGGATATATACATGCATGGTACAGGGACTAATTAAGTACAAGAATGTTTCAATTCATCGGTTTCAAAATATCAAACTACGTGCATGGTAAAATGAATCCAGACACTCTCACTAATTAACTAATGAATTAATCCCACCCAAATTCATACATCCTCCTTCTAAACTTATCCTCCACCTGTTCCTTTTAAAATCCATCAAATTCATAGCCATGCATGCATTTACGCCCTTTAACTCAAAACTAGGAATTGAAATCACTAACCACTCCTTATAATTCACTTCCCACTCAGAAACAAGATGTGCAAGCCTACGACAAGGGAGAAAGAGGTACTCTCAAATCTTCTTAATCTCGAGCTCTTTATTCATTTTATCTTAAGCTCCTATATATAATATGTACTCCTCCTCCTAATTCTATATTTTGCTACAGTTTATAGCTAGTATCTGTTTTTTCAAATTGGTTTGGCAAGAGGACAACATGTTGTACCAGCCACTTGGCTTCTTCATCCACGTCAAGGAAATCTACCCTCTCTGTAAGTACTAATTAATAGAGTTAAAATACATTTCCTTAAATTTTCAAATTACGCATATATTGCTAGCTAGTTTTACTTCTTTTCTTTTCATTGGCATTTTTTCTTTAGTGCGTATTCAGTTTCAATAAATAGTTCCTCAAACCTATTATCTGATGTTGGCATGTGTTATTAGGAGTAAATTGAGATGCTATAGCTATTTATTTTTATTTTAAAGTTTTGTTCTCATAGTTACAAACATCGTAATTGCTTTGTCGTCAAAGCTTTTCTTTATCACCATATTACTTTGCAGCTGTTTATTTTTCAAATATAGTTTTGATGGGAAATGGTGAATTATTACAGTTCGTATTTAATTTAGCTCAACAGTTTTGCAATTATATATCTCAAATTAATTGAAAATATTTTAGTTTTGAAAAAATGGAGACAGGAACCTAGCTGATAGGTGAGATATATTTAGCAGAGGTCATCCATATACTAGATACAAGAAAGTTTTATAAAAAGAAAACTTGCTAGAAGAAACTTTTAAAAATACTGTGGGAGACACTAATTCATTCTTCATTTACTATACGTATACGGTTTTCTATAATATTATGTGCCATTCATGTTAAAAAAAATATGATGAGATATCTACAATGTCCAAGTGTAGGTTGATTTGTCCTTTTAGGTTAGCCTGTTAGGTGTAAAATATGGCCCCCCACCCACAGATATAAAACAAGAATCAAAGGTTACAGGGGTGTTCTAACTCTTTTAAGTTGATGGATAGTGTGTGTGTGTTTGTCTGCGATGGACAATGCAAATCTTTATACATTTACATATTTATAATTTATAATTTATAATACTCCCATACTAGCTCCCATCAAATTTTGGTATAACTGCTCCTCGTTCGTTTCTTAATATACGAAATATTTACTTAATTTAACTTAATTTTTCCAACACTTAATCTAACTTAATTAAGAAGTTAGTTAACTTTGTTAATATGAAGCGTATTTTCTAAAACACCTTAATCATCTTTCATAATTCACTCATTGGGGAACATCAATAGGGATAAATTAGAAAAAGATTAAAATTATGAAAAAAAAAATGTTTTACATTTAAAATTAAAATCAAATATCTAAATATGTCTTATATTAATGATAGGGAAGCAAGTTTTTACCTAAATTTATATTTTTATTTTTGAATTCTTAAACTCTGTATAATTATGCTTACGATTTTAGTTTTCCCCCTTTTTAATGGAAATAATTTCATTAAAGTACTAAAGGACTTAATTAATTTCAATTAAAGACCAAAACATTATGAAATTTCGCCATTAAACACCAAGAGAAAATAAGTTTTCCAAGTAAAAAGACAATAATACCTCTTGATTTATGAACAATTAGAATCTCCTATGAACAAGCATGCAGCTCTTCATGAATAAGTGAAATCCTCCTATAAACAAGTTTTCAACTCTTAACCACTAGAAATTAGTGTGTTGTTCATAAATGATTCCACTTGTTCATAAAGCAATGGCATTATTGTCTTTTTACCTTAAAAACTTATTTTTATTTTAGTCCATAGTCCTGCAATGAAATTTCATAATGTTTTAATCCTTGATTGAAATTAATTTAGTTCCCTTCACCTTTATTGAAATTTTCCATTTTTAATAACTGCTATTCTTTCGTAGTTAAAATTTAAAACCCATAAAAATATAAGGGGCAAGTCTAGACACCGTCAAAACAGGCCAAGTCAATCGAGCTAGTTCATTTAAGCTCGCCTAAATTGAGGGTTGGGCTGGTATTTTAGATGGTTTAATAGGAACTTGGGTTTTAATAGGCTAGCCTTGAAAATAAAAGGGTCAACCCTTTTAAGCCCACCTATTTATCATTTATTAAAATAAAAATACCCACATTTGTTATGTGACATCAACTCTTCCTTGGAAAAAAAAACTTATAACCTGTTTGGTTTGATTACATGGGAGATAATTATATGTAATCTTGATGTAACATGATGATTACATCGTTTAATGGTAATGTAAATCATATTAAAACATGTAATAATTGTTAGAAATGATTAATGGCAATGCAAACTTTCCGTAATCAAGTAGAAAAGATACTATTGCCATTATAATTTTTTAATTTGAGCAAAATGCCCACCCATATACATTTTTAAATATTAAATAATTACTACCCTTAAATATTAAAAATATTAATTAATTATATAATTTTTAAAAAAATATTTCTACAATAAAAAAATTCTTTAAAAAATATTCCACCATTAAAAATATTAAAATATCCCATTAAATAATATTCTTGCCATTAAATATTAAAGAATACCACAAATCCAACTTGTTTCCAGCATAATATTTCTACCATTAAATATTAAAAAATTATCATGAAGTTGACATATAGACCATACAAATTGAAAAAGTTACCATAAACTGACCAAAGGTGTACATTATCATATTTGTAGAAAGGGTTAATTTTATCTCTGACTATATTATCCTCATATATTTTCATGTTAGATGTAATCCAACTAAATGTTTTATACATATGAATCATCTTTCCTTAATGACGAATCAAACAAATTCATGGAATTATCATTACATTATATTACATTCCATTACATTATCTCCGAATTCATGAACCAAATGGGTAGTTAGATACTCTAATTCACACACACTTGTGCCTATATGAAACTTCAAATGTTCAAGTTAAGGTTAATTTGCATGCATTTAATGACATTACATATGTTTTACTTTGATCCATACATCTATTGCAAACAAGATAATCAAAATTCTGAAAGCAAAAGGACATAGGGTTTTTCTTAAAGGAATATAATTTTAGACAAACTTTTTTAAGACTTTCTAAAAATTACATTTTAAATTAAATAATATTATAACAAATAAAATTTAATAGTTATGTATAAAGCTTTTATATATAATAACTATGATATTTTCTTGTATTTTTAACTATTAAAATTTTTATATGTGATTATAAAATGGAGGTAAATTATTTAATTCTGATTATTTTTAAATTGGGAAATAGTTTATAAGAGTTAGAAAGTTTTATTTGTATTTTTTTTTTAAAGTTTACACAACAGATTGACACTTTATTTTATTAATATATAAATATATATATATGATTTGAATTATAAATTTTAAATAATTTACTTTTTTATTTTTAAATATTTTGAAATAGTTAAAAAGTAAATTTGATAAAAAAAAAATATACATGTAAGCCTATGGGCCAACTGTAAACACTTATAACTAGGGGTAGGGTTCAATAATACTAAAGTTGTATGATGCAAAGGCTTTTCAAGCCCAACCCTTTTAAGCAAAGGCCAGCCTGTTATGGCTGCTTTAGATCTTAATGTAGCTAAAGGGTAAAACATCTTCTAAAAGTAGTGCATGTAGCTATTGTACAAATATATATTTTTGTCATTTTTTGACCACCCATAATTTTATATTTAATTTTGGATTTTGGATGGGACACAACTTTTGGTGGTTTCTCCCTCCCTCTTCTTCCTCCAGCCCAAAATGAAACCCTATTCCCATCTTCCATCGCCCCGCTAAGTCAAAATCTTCATCTGTTTTGTGCGAACTAGAGTTCGATCCAGATTTAATTTCCTCAACTCCTTCTCCTTTTTCTCTACGTATTGCAGATCAGCCAGGTATTTCAAGCAATTAAACTACGACCACGACGGATCCACTATGCAAGAGGTAAATCCGTAATTGTGATTTCAATATCAGTTGGTTTGTATGAAACTGACATTACAATTAATTTAACTTTTCCTTCTTTGATGCCTTGGGTCTGTCACTGTGGAAGAATCTGTTGTTTTAAATCTCTGTTATCGCTGTGTATGTGTTGAATTTCTGAGTTTCACTTGATGAGCTGCCTGTTAATCTGCTTGTCTGTGATAGAGATCAGGCCATTTTTATTTCTTCATTTTCTGTTCACCATCAATTGTGGATATGTTGCATATATATTGTGATATCATAGTGTGATAAATCAGTGCTTACTTTTAACTTTGTCCTTTCATTTAACTTCATATTTCGGTTTCAGGAGCTCTTCTCCTCTTTTAGTCTGAATTTTATCTGATGTGGTTAGGCTTAGATGTATAGTTAGCAAGCAGTTAACCTGTTTTTTTTCCATTGTGAACGTAAAAAGTTACATCTAATCACCCAAATTTCTTGGTTTTGTGGGATTATGACGTGAGTGTGTGTTGTTTTGCATTTTTGTTGTTTGATAATTAATACAAGGAGGGGCAATTAATAATGTGTCTTATTAATTTGCTCTTGAATTTTCATACGACTAGTGCTGCATCTTCTTCGCTCAACTAATTGTGGACGCACTTTTTTGAACTGGGAATGACATCTGAATTTGGCACCAAGATTTAAGAAATTGTGTAATTAATACTGATAACTCCTTTAATGAAATATAAATGTAAGTTTCTATAATAAAATAACAAGTTAGAAAAGTGAGGTTTGATTAATTTTTGCGAAAGTAGAAATTTTAGATATAATTTGCTTAATGAGTTATTACTTCTATGAAATTAGAAATCTTGAGCTTGCATCTAATGGATTTTTTTAATCTCGCTCTAATGCAGAGTGAAAGGTTGGATGAGCTAATGGAAAACTAATTGGATCTTATACAGCAACATTATTGAAGCACAACAAAAGGTACACAAGATTTCTGACTTTTGAGAATCTAGATCTTCCTTCCTGGTCAAAAATTGTTGTTCTTTGGAGAAAAAATAGTGAGCATCTAACCAAAAAATAATAATTGTAATCTTAATAGGAGTTCTTTTAATTGTAACTCCTAAATAAATAAATCTCTGGAAAGCAAACTAATTAAGAATACAAATACATCCATTTATCGCTCCTTTATCATACACACACTTGAGCCTAATCCCAACTACCCTTGCATACATGGCAATAATATTGCAGATTCCGTACATGAGATGTTCGATAGATAAATTACCTTCAAGTTCTCTGTTGTGTGAACATTTTTCTCTGATGAAAAGATGCATGCATATTATTAAGGGAAACTAGTTGGAGAAAGTAAAGATGAGACAAATGTGTGGCAAACAAAACTTGGTTTCACAGCTAGTCGTTGGTATATATTTGATTGATTATTCTGATACTCAAAATTCATGTTCGTTTAACATGAATATTACATAATACTTCACCTCTTACTTAATACTCCCTCCGGTCCTAATTATAAAGGCCTGCTAACTTTTTTAGAGAATCATAAGAAAATTATAAGAAAGCTAATTACATTACTTGAAGACATTAAAATTTGTCGTTTTTCTTCAAATTATGTTGTTTGACTTATAAATTAATATATAATGTAATAAAACAAAAAATATGATATGATTAAGAGCCCATTTGGTTCAGCCACATTGCATGCCTGCAATGGTAATCATGATTGCATTACCACAATAAGAGTGTTTGGTTGCTCTTTAGCATGATAATAGAGTTTACCATGGTAATGTTGATTACCAAAAACATGATAATCCTCATTCATACCTCCCCCCTATGAATCATCATTACCATCTCATTGCATGGTTCAAAAAGTCTAATTTACCCTTTAACTTCATTTGTTTTGGTTTCACTTGTTTCATGTCACTTGTCATATCACGTCACAACCACCACTATTGCCGCCACCTCCTCTTCCACATCGCCGTCATCTCTGCCACCACTTCCTCCTTCCCCACCGCCGCCACCACTACCACCACATCCTTCTCCTCTATCGCCATATCTGCCACCACCTCCTCTGCCACCGCCATCACTGCCACCTCCACCGTTGCAGCTACCTCCTCCTCCTCCACCATAGTCGTCGCCGCCGCAACCCCACTCCTCCTCCTCCACCATCGCAGCCACCTCTTGCTTTTCCACCGTCGCCGCCACCTCTTCCTCCACCATCATCGCCGCCCCCCACCATCGTCGACCCCACCTTCTCCTCCTCCACCATCGTAGCCACTTCCTCCTCTTCCACCACAGTAGCAGCCGCCACCCCTACTATTATTGACCCCACTTCCTCCTTCTCCACCATCGCTACCACCCCCACCGTCGTCGACCCCACCTCCACCGCCATCGCTGCCACCCGTATTGTTGTCAGCCCCACCTCCTCCACTACCACCGCCACTTGCTCCTCCTCCACCGCCGCTTGCTCCTCCTACACTGCCATTGCCGCCACCTCCACTGTGCCCCTACCTCTTCCTCCTCCTCCACCGTTGCCGCCACCTGCTCTTCCTCCACTGTTGCTGCCACCTGCTCTTCCTCCACCGCCGCGTCATCGTCATAGTCACCTCCTCCATTGCTGTCGCCGCTACCTCCACCGCGCCCCTATCTCCTCCTCCATCGTTGCCGCTACTTACTCCTCCTCCATCGCCGCCTCCTCCACCGCTGCCATCGCCACCTCTACCACCGCTGCCGCTGCCACCTCCTCCTATCCACCACCGTCACTGCCACCTCCTTCTCTACCATTATCACTATCGCTACCCTTATACAATAACTCTTAACTATTTTTCTACAAAGATTATATTAAGGGTAAAATAGACTTTTTGTGATATATTAATTTTAAATAATCATTAAAAAAATAACTCATTGCACCTTGCTTAAAAATCTAACCAAACACTTAATATGTAATTAATATTGTATCACATTACCATTGCATTGCATTGCACTGTATTGCAATGGAGGGTGCAATGGGTTTGAACCAAACGGGCCCTTTGTTATTTATAGATAGATAGGAGTTGAGTTGTATAGAGAGGTTGCGTACATGTGCCTACCATAACAGACTAACCTCTCTCTCAATCATACAAAACAGAATACAGAATAGAAAAGAGGTTTGCATAATATTATATTTACACGTGTCACTAGATTTGTCATGCAAGTATGTGATCTGACTTCGATGCTTTATCTACTGTACTAACAAGGTTATTAAATATAAAACTTAAATTCACTTTATCTCTTAAATTTATAATTTTTCTCAAAATACTTATTTTGATTACACTTATAAAAAAGTTTTTGTTTAATGGTAGTCATGATGAAAAATGTAGTATTTTAGGAAAAGCAACCTATATTTTTTGCACATGACTTATATAACTAGCCTCTTTAATCTATTTAAATTAAGTAATTTGCTCTTATATTAAGCACTATATACACTATAAAAGTTAGTTTGGAATTGAATTTGGTGTTAAATATAATACCCTAATTCACTTTATCTCTCATTTATAATTTTTTCCTAAAATATCCTATTAATTACATGTATTAAGGAATTTCTATCAAATAGCAGTCATAATAAAAGATGGTATTTAAAAATAAATAAATGTATATTTATTACCATTAACTGACATAACTAATTTCTTTAATCTATTCAAATTAATTAACTAGTTATTGTATTTTGACAAGAAGTAGTACACATTTAACGCAAAAGTCAACTGCTTCGTTATCGTGATCTTCAAAGCCTTACAGCTTCAAAGGCAAAACATATCATTCAATTTCTTTTCAGATTTATATACAGTGCTTATTTGAAATAATTTATGTGAAGGTAATAAAATTTTATCTGAGAAATACAAAATAAGTATGTGAGAGAAGTCTTTTTCATATTTTGTATATAAAATCATATTTAACTAAAATAAATCAAAACAAACAAACACATAGACTCCGTTAGAACGTCCACATTAGGTGTTTGATCATTTTAGTTTCTCTAAATTTTGGGCTGTCTTCCCAAAATTTTTGTAGTGGATCTTGGTTCAAGTTTTTGCGAGGCCAAGACATTACCGCTAAATAAATTGACAATGCAATAAACAACGAAGATGACAAATACTAGTAGTACTTCAGGTCTTAGATGTAGGATCTAATTTATAATACAATTTTTTAGAACTCAATTAGAAATTCGAATCCTCTATCTTATTTTTCTATTCATTTTCTTTACTTTACCTAAAACTATACCATTTTTTGTGAAAATGCGGGGAAGGTGATCCTACTTTTTTTTTAAAAAAAAACTAACATTCACTAGTTTGAAGTATTTTTTCAAAGATACTAAGTATAATAAAATAATATTTTACCCTCAAATATTTTTTAGTAGCAACTAGTATCTAGCAAACTACAACCTAAAGTGTTTTGTAGTAACACACATTATTATGAATTAATTGTTAGCTCATTTATCACTCTAAATAATTTTTTTCAATAATATTCAGATCGTGAAACAATTTTAATTTATTTGCATCTAATAACCTACACTATTTTTTCGTTAGTACTCTACATCTTAAGTTTAAGTTGTTTTTTGCAATTAGAAAAATGTCTTACGGTACTAGATACATAAAAAATTCTTTTATGATATTGGATGGTAATAAAAAAAATACTTCAAAGTGTTAAATATTTTTTTAAAACAAAAATAGAGCCACCTTCCCACATTTTCACCTAAAATGATGTTGTTTGGGTAAAGAAGAGAAAAGAGATGGGAAAAGAATCGGGCACTCCAATCAAAATACTATGTAACTATGACTTGAATATTTCTTCAATGGACCATGGTAAATAAGTATTAAGTAGAGCTTTGTTCAACTTTAATTTTCCCAGTTAATTACATTTTTATCACCAAAAGCCAAATCAAAGCAAAGCTCCTTCTTCACTGAGTGGAAAATTCAAAAACACAACTTCCACACAAAAAAAGAAAAAGAAAAAGACAGTACAGCGAATGATGAGCAAACTAGAAACACAAAATAACAACTACTCAAGGGTAGTTTTCAGAGGTAGGAACTGGGCCATATGAGCCGATGAAGACGTCTCCATAGATCAGGCCGGCTAAACCGCCACCAATCAATGGGCCAACCCAGTAAATCCAGTAGTTGATGAAGTTGCCGGATACGGAAGCTGGGCCGAAGGAGCGGGCCGGGTTCATTGAACCACCGCTGAATGGGCCGGCGGCCAAGATGTTGGCACCGACAATGAAACCAATTGCTATGGGTGCAATAATTCCCAATGAGCCCTTTTTGGGGTCAGCGGCTGTGGCATACACAGTGTAAACAAGTCCAAAAGTGGTAACAATTTCAAACACTATGCCTTCAAAAACACCCACTCCTGAGGCAAGTCCATGCACTGGAATAGTCTGTACCATTTATAAATTTTCATAATCAAGTTTACAAATAATAATCCATGATCTATCTAAGCATAATACACTTTTTTTCGCTTTGTTTTAATGGAAAAAAATTAGGAGGAAAGAAATATAGAGAGAAGAAAAAAATTGGAGAGATAATATTATCATTTCTCTCTTTAGATGGAAAGATTATATGGAGGAAAAGAAAGGGCAAATGTCGCAATAACAAGAGATAGAAAGTTAGCGAAATTATTACGCTTTAGGATTATTTATTGGCTCATAATAGTGTAGGTGAAAAGAGACAAAAAGTTTTGATTTTTTTATAGTACAGAGGGTAAATGATTGGCTTCTCTCAACTATATTTGTTTCATAGGCAAGAGTTGGGGATTTGATACCCAATCATTTGCATCACTGGTTGGTTCGCATGATGCCAATTTAAACTCACTCCTTTGAATATTAAATATAAAATCTAATTAATTTTTTTTTAAGGAGGGTTTGTTTAACAGAGGTGAGATTCATTAAAGTTAAGTTATGTGAAGTTATGAGCTTGTTTGGTTTAATAAAAGGGGAGGTTAAGTTAGGGGAGTAGTTATAGAATAGAAAAAAAAATAACCATGGACAATTTAGTTAGATTGAAATACAAGTTTTTTTTCACATAGAAAAAACCCCAAATTTAAATATTTAATATATGAGGGGTAGAGAGGAGGGTAGTATTACAAGACAAAATTTTTTCTCACCCCTCACCTCCACTCCTTCCAATCAAACAAGACTTTATTATCTTCAACCCTTACCTAACCTAATCTAACTTAAAAAAAAACCTCAAGCCAAGCACGTAATTAGAGAGATCATGGGAGTTAAGTAAATTATTTAATAATAGTATATGTTTTGCATCATTAAATAATATGTTAGTTGAATTCATAAGTCATGTAAATTAGTTTAAAGAAAAAAGATAAATATAAATGCTCTAGAGTAATTTATTTAAATTCCCCGGCCTCTCCAAAAAAAGTCAACTGAATTTTATATTAAAATTAGAAGTACTCCCTCTGGTCCTTATTATAAGGGCTCGCTGACTTTTTTGGAGAATCTTAGAAAAATCTTAAGAAAGCTAATTATATTACTTAATCATATTATATATTGTGTTTTATTATATTATATATTAGTTTATAAGTCAAACAATATAATTTGAAGAAAAACGACAAATTTAAATGTCTTAAAGTAATGTAATTAGCTTTCTTAAGATTTTCTTAAAATTCTTTAAAAAAGTCAACGGATCCTCATAATTAGGACTGGAGGGAGTACTATTTTTTATTTATATTTCACTACTCCATCTTTAATATAAGATTTTGGTAACTGATTTGTAGAAATTAAGAAAATTAATTTGTTAAAACAATCTCTTTAATTATTTTCATCGAAACCACCACTTAATTGAAATCCTTTTAATATGTACAATCAATTGAGATAATTTGAAGAAAAATTATAGTAAATTTATTATAGAAGAGTAAATTGGAGTCCTATATTTATGATAAAAACAAACATCTCTATACTATTGGCTATAATATTTAAGATGAGATGGTCTTAAGGGTCTGTTTGGCAAGATGGAAATGGAGGATAAGTGATGGGACGAAAAAAATTTATGAGTTGAATTTAAAAAAATTGGAAAAGTAGGATTATAAAATTTTAATAAAGATAAGATAAAAAATAAAATAGTAAGAAAAATCAATTAAAAAGGTTTAATTAACTCCATTGCTCCAATTTTTCTAAATTCAAGTCATAATTAAAAATTTTCTCTTCCCTCTCCTCCAAATCCCATACCAAACAAGCCATAAAAGTTGAGGTTTGAGAAGAGATTAGGAAGGATCAATGCGTACCCTATCAACAAGCGATAAAAACTTACCCTCCCCTCCCCCCAAATCCCATAACAAACAAGCTCTAAGAGTTGAGGTTTGAGAAGAGATTGTAAGGATGCTTACCGGGGCACTGGTGACAAATTTGAGGAGGAGGCAAGCGACCAAAGATCCCAACAGTTGGAAAACCCAGTAGAAGATAGCAGTTAGGACGGTGATGTTGCCTCCAATGACCAAACCAAATGTGACAGCTGGATTCAAATGGCCACCGGAGATGTTGGCTGCCACCGAAACTCCGACGAACAGAGCAAATGCATGCGCCACGGCCACGGCCACAAGCCCCGCCGGGTCCATCGCGGCATCCTTTGTAAGGGCACCTATATATGTATATTCGAATGATCAATTCCAACGTTCACTTCTTCTTCAATAAATTTAACAGAATGGTCATTAAAATGAGAGGGACCTACCGTAAGCTATGGCCGATCCAACGCCGGCGAAGACGAAAAGCAAAGTGGCAATGAACTCTGCCACATAAGCCTTAATAGAAGCAGCACTGAAAGAGTCAGTGAGGCTACCCACAGTTATCTTCACCATTTTTTCTGTCACAAGCTTTGAAAAACTAACCCTAATCAGTAATTACTTCGATCAGTTTCTCTCACGCTTAGTTTTGGTGATCAGAACCCTTTGGCAATGGCTTATATATATAAAAAAAAAACAGAAGACTTACGTAAAGAGAAGACAATTGGCACCGTCCAAAAGAGTAGTTGAATAATAATGCATTATATTGTGAATGCCACCTTCTCTATCGTTTACGTTGTTTTTTATGTTATTTTTTTCTTAGCCACACTTTATTTCTTCTTTTAATTGGGCTTTTTATTTGTTTATGAACGGGATGACAAGTAAGTTAACTCGTAAATAATTATAGGGAAAATTT
This sequence comes from Acacia concinna, assembly GCA_037177275.1. NCBI lineage: Eukaryota > Viridiplantae > Streptophyta > Magnoliopsida > Fabales > Fabaceae > Acacia > Acacia concinna. The sequence goes on along the minus strand of JBAGKO010000002.1, from coordinate 4,856,841 downwards.
TATATAAAGTTATTTGAAATAATAAAATTCTAAATTAGATTGTTAAATTCAACAAATCCTGAATTAAGTTGTTAACTTAATATAGGATTTTTAAATAGAGGTAAAATATTTTATTGCCCTTTTTTAATCTTATCTCTTCTCTTAAAAGAGTTTCAATGCTGTTTAACTTAATTTCTTAATATTTATTTAAAATCTATATTGACAATAATATATATTAAAATAAAATATGATTAGCTTAAATTAAAAAAAAATTGTTTTCTAGAAGGATGGATCTCAATAATAATTCAAGCCAAAAAAATAAAAAGAAATGTATAAACTTGTCAAATAAATGTTTTTTTAGTTGAATATTGAGAATTGTAAATTTTAATTTTAGAAGAACTTAATTTGAAATTTTTTCAACAAAAACCAAACAACAATAATCACCCAATTCTTACTTGTATAATATATTTTATTTTCTTTTTAAGTTAATGAAACTTGTTCTCTTTTTTTAATGCAGTTAATGAAAATATTTCATTGATATGTAACTTGATATATTATAGGTACAAATGGTAGTACAAATATTCATTCTCTTCAACTAAAAATCATTTAATTAATATTGGGCGTTTGTTTTCCATTTTTTTAAAATTATTCTTGATGATCCATCCACACAAAAAAAAAATCTTTGATTTAAGTGAAACATTTTATTTTATTGTATTTCTAGAAAAAAAATATTATTTCATAATATATTGTTCCAAATTCACGGTGATATGTAGGCCCACTTACCCCAGGCTTGAACACGAAACTATTGGTTAAGCTAGCACAACCCCGCATCAGTTGAGCTATAAGCGCTTGGTGGTTACATTTTTAAATTCTAAATTTGGTCAATAACTTAATTAAGAATTTATTAAATTTACCAACTTGATTTAGTGTGTGTTTGGAAATCCAATTTGAGGGGGTAATTGGACTTATTGGGTACAATTGATCATTTCATATTGGACTT
>JBAGKO010000002.1:4824064-4855762 GCA_037177275.1 Acacia concinna | reverse complement strand
CAATATGGAAGGAAATAATAGCTTTAATAGATCAAAACAATGAAAAAAGTTTTATAGAATTAGATCTTGTAGAAAATCATTTAGAAATAATAGGAGAAGAAACTAAATCAGAATCTATTATAAGATTTAATAAAATAATGTTATTAATATAAAATTATGATTAAAAGAAAATACTAACAATATATATAAATTAGTTTTAGGAAAAGATTTCTTAAATGATGTAAGACCTTATAGAATACAACAAGATAGAATAATAATAACAATAAATTATCAAACTATAATGATACCATAATTGGACAGACTGGTTATGATATCATAAATAAAGACTTTCAGGGGTGACCAAACATGATCAGGGTGATAGAAGAATCTTGTCCTCTTTCTTACAGGATACTGTTACAGATCACTATCCTCACATCGGTGATCAGACCTTCTTCAATCCTAATTATAAGACTCGGTTGATTTTTTTGAAAAGATTAAGGAAGCCAAAAGAGTCAACTAGGCTTTATAATTAGAACTAGAGATAGTATAAATATCACAATATATATAATCCATATATATATATATGTAATCTTGCCTTTTACAATCATTTCCCATCAGAAGTAACTTTTAGAAAATTTCAACCAAACAAGTTTTATTTTTATATAAGTAACTTCTGCGATCTTTATTCCAAACACAAATTAAATTACCTAATCTTATGTTTACTTAATCTTACTTTTACTCAATTTTACTTTTTTAAAAGTATTGATTGCAATTTTCATTCCAAACATACCCTATATATGAAGCGAATAATCTGTGCCGTGCATATAATCCAACGGTTCAAAGTAATGGGTATCTTATCGGGCTCAGTTATGTTAGTTCGACTCGACCAAAATATATCGCCACGTGTCCAACTAAAGCATGACCTTATTTAAGAATATTTTAATGATGCAAAATGCTAAAACGAGTTTCCTTTCTTGAACTGATCACTTGCCAAACCAATAATCAGCGAAAACCCAACAAGGTTTTCCACGCCCAGCGATTTTGATACCCAAAGCTTGGTACTTTCACCCTGCGAATCAGGACCACCCACGTGTCATAACTGATTCTCCTCGAGCTTTATACCCGTCCGATCCTCAGTGTTTGCGAACCAACACACCTTTTCATTTTCGACCTTCTTCTCAGACGTTTATTTTTCTCTTCGGTGGAAAAAAACAAAAATCGAAGTGCTTTTTCTTCAGCCAAGGAAGAAGAAGGAATTTAGGAAAATAAAGGCTACTGAGAAAGTACCCATCACACTCTTTGTGCCATCGTGTTGTTTCTTGCTTTCTCTGACTACTCTATCTCATTCGACGTCGGAACCCTAATTCGATCCGCCGGGACTCGAAGCAAACGGTTAGTGTGTTCGGTGTTTGGCGCGGGTTAATTGACTCTGTTCGGGGGTCTGTTATTGGGTTTTGTGTTTTGTTGAGGAGAAGAGTGGGTTGTAATTACAGACAAAGAAGTGTTTTTTAAGTAGTCGATGACTGAAAGATTGGGGAATAGCTGAGATCAAACGGGCTGGATTTCCTCGCCGGATGGAGGGAGGTAGCGTCTTTAGACTTACTTGTTCTGGTACTGTTCATGTCCAACTTTTTTACGAGATATAGGGTACTTTTTATTCTGTTTTTTGGGCAAAGATATTGCTTCCGTTGCTTTGAAATGGTGAGCGCTTACTTTAAATGTTGCTTTTGCTTCCTTTGATCTGAACTGGCATTCGTCCAAAAATGTTTAATATATCTCACATTTTCACTGACTAATTGGTTTTTGAGGCTGTCTGTTGAAGGATTAGGCTTGCTCGACCCTCTGGGAAGATTGGTTCTGTATAATTTTATCATTACAAAAGGGTTTACTGAGTTTTGGTTGAAGTTTATTTTTATACTGCTTGTTGTATTGTATTCATTATTGAAATAATGATTTCTTTATCTCGCGCTTCCGTTTTAACATGTTAGTCTGTTAGACACCCTTCACGCATAAGGCGCTGGATTCCTTGTCTATGTCCATAATGTGTTAATTTAGGATCACATGGATTTGCCGTGTTGCTTGGAATAAACTAGCTTCTTGGGGCACTTAATTATATTTTCCTGCATCTGAGCATTGTTCAGTGATATACTTGCTAGTGGCCTTGGCATTTTGAAATATAGGGTCATGATCGAATGGTAAAGCCTTGGTTTCTGTACTGCTGGATTATGCCGAGGTTTTATGTTGCCCTGACTCGTGGGTTGGTTATTTATTGTGCAAATTTTAATTAAAATTATTGCATGTCTGCGCGCGCATGTCCTTATCTATGTATGTACAATTTACTTGCTGATGGGTGGTTGGTGCATGTATGCTTCCATTTGATCTTCCCAGTGAGCATCTGTTCAGCCATCTGTCTGCATGCATTTGTACTTTCTTTTTTCTTTTTTTAAATTTTTTGTGTAAAAAGGAACATTATCAAATTAGAAAGGAGAAATACAGTGAGGTAGACTGTCAGATATCCTACATAAAGTAAAAACAAAGGAAAGAAGAAAAGGCCTAAGAGGTTCAAAAAATAAGCAGGGACTTCCAATTTCTGTGCATATCAGGGATAGAGACTCACTTGAAACTCCACATGTGAAGTATTGAAGTGTGGTTCCACACCTTTATCTCATATGTAATAGAAAGGATTAATCCCTTGAAGTCCTCCACTCACAATCATCTCCCAGGTCCCCTTCTCTCATTTTTTCTTTTGTACTTTTTTTTCAGGGAGACACCCATGGATTATGATGACAATGATTTTCAAAGCCAGAATCTTCATTTAGCAGGGGAAGGGAACACTAAATTTCCTCCAGTATTAAAGCCATATGCACTACCCAAATTTGATTTTGACGAAAGTCTTCAAGGACAATTAAGATTTGATAATCTGGTTGAAACTGAAGTTTTTCTTGGCATCGAAAACAACGAAGATAACCAGTGGATTGACGCATTCTCTCGAGGGAGTAGTGGCATAGGGTTTAGTTCAACTGCAGCTGAATCTTGTTCTATATCAAGGCATAACAATGTCTGGTCTGAGGCCACCTCCTCAGAGTCTGTTGAAATGCTATTAAAATCTGTTGGGCAAGAGGACTTTATTACTAGACAATCTGTTATTCAGGAATCAGATGCCTGTAATGAACTGGCTTGCTTAGCTAAACAAATGGAATCTAATCCGAAAGCTGATTATAAAAATGAATCTCGAGATGTTGCAGGTGTACAGCCATATGATAACGTACATGAAGATGGGTCTGGTATGAAAAAAGATGAAGAAAGAGAGCAACCTCAGGCTGGAGTTTCCCAAGCCCGTGAAAATGAATTATCTTTTGATGGGAGTTCAGGAAATCTGGAACTAAGGGATATTTGCAAAACTATTAACCTGCCTCATTCTGGGATTCAGTTTACTGATACAAAAGGTAAATATGAAAACCAACATCAAGTTGAAACTGTGGTTGATGACTCATTGAATGATAAGGTTCTAGCTGATTCATCTGCTTCGGGGGAACTACAGACTAATATTACTGCAGCATCCGTGCAAAATATATCTGCTACTGATTCGTTAGACATTCAAAATGTGCAAAATCAGGTAGTTGATGTTAGTGGTGAGCAGCAAGGTTGTTTGACAGCTCAAACTGATAGGCATGATGCAGAATCTTACACATTTAACAAAGATACTAATGTAGACACACATGCTTCAGACGGAAATGCAGTTGGGACTGCTGCACATAATCCTGATAATTCTCTTTGTTTGGCATCTAAAGAAGAAGCTTTGAATGGTGGAAGTGAGGTTAAGGGACTCAATCCTTGCTCAACTAATGTGGATGGCTCCTTAGGCATGGTACCAAGCAATGTTTCAGACTTGCAGAAGACAGAAAGATGTAGTGAGGATATAGCTTGTAAAGATACATGTCTAGACAGTGCAGGTGAAAATGCAGTTAAAGATGCATTGAAAGATGATCAGTCTGCACTAACTGCACACAACTCACCAAAAGTTGAAATTAAAGGCAATATTGGTTTTGAGGAAGTGATTGAGATGAATAATTCCAATTGTGGGATTTCTTCTAGTGTCCAGCAGAGTGTGGATTCTGACCTGAAGACGCAAGGTGAGAGCAATTTTACCAAGGAAAAGGAGTCACTGAATGCTGGTCATGAAATGGATATGCAGGTTTCTGTAAGTAAGACAGAGGCACCTAGTTTAACTGTAGAGGGCAGCAACATTTCTAAAATTATTGAACATGATGATAGCAAGGTAGATGGCATTTCCAGTTTCAGCTCGGTGTTGTCAACAAAATCTTGCATTTTGGGTGAATCAACTCAAGTGTGTGAGGGCAGTGAAGCTGAGAAGCTGGATGACAAAAAGTTTCATCAGCATATGTCCATTGTGGCCCAAGATTTTACGGGTGCTCCTTCTGACTCTAGCCAAATAAAATGTGATGCTGATAAAATCCAGCTTGTTGATAATGGAGTTGGTTCGTCCTCTATAAGCCCGGGTGACATGGAAACTGGATTATCAACTTCCTCAGTATCAGCTGATGCTACAGTGGTTGATAATTCAGGTATGTTATAATTTTATAATTACTTAGAAAATGATGGTTATTCTTTCATTCCATGTACAATCTGAGGTTAAGGTTATCTTTACTTTACTATCTTTTAGCTTCAAAATCTTTATTACAAGATGTTTCTTTGGCATCATGTGGGACAGTGGATGTTCGATCTTCTTGCAATGTTTCCGCCCTGAAAGGCACAGATCAAAATGATGTCCAGAAGAAAGCTTCTCCTGCTGCATCCGATTCTGTTAATGGACAAGAAGATTCTGCTGCCAGAGTTGCTGAGGAAGCTCACGTGTCTACTCCTATTGTGTCTTCTGAACAGGGAACCATTCCTTGCGCAGTTATCAGAACTGACCAGCAATCTTGTGACACTTCCACACAACTGTCCTGTGAGACAGTAGACAGTTCTACAAAGATTGTAGAGACTTGTGCCACTGGAAACATTATTGAACCTCAAAAAACAATTAATCATAATCAGGAGTCTGCAAAAGTAATGGATGTCAAACAGGATGAAGTAAACCCAAACTTGAAAAATTCAGGTGATTTAATAGTCAGTCCACTTTTGAGTTTCATTTTGATATATTGTTGATGTGTTTCTTGATACTTGTAGAATGTGGAAAAACTTATTTGTGTTCTTCATAGTACCGAGTATTCAAATTCTTTAGTTTTCTCCAATTGAGTGTTTTTGTGAGAATCTTGCATGTTAAATCTTTTTTAAGCGTTGCTTAATTTATTTAATTATTTCTTTTTAAAGTTAGTTTATTTTGCTTCATGTATGAAAATGACAGTAGCTTTCAAACAATGTCTTCTGTCAAGAATGGATGTTGTGATTGTTTCAAGTGTATTCTTGGGAATTTGCTTCAAAAGATGTACCTTTCTTCTGTATTCCCTTTAGTGTATGTGGGTCAATTTAATTTTTTAAGCAAACGGCAAATTATTGGGTTTCTTTTCTGGTAGTACGCTTGGCTGATCTGTTAACAATGGCTGTGAACAATTTTATGTGATCCCTTAATTGGTTTGTTAGATGTCAAACTAATTCTAAAACTAATGTTGGACTGGGCTGCCTTTTTAATATTTTTAATGACATATTATTAACCTCTAGTTTTATATTGGGGGAATTTCTCTGCACCCCTAACTAAGATCTAGAAGAACAGACATTGATGGGATATTACATGTCCTCATGACATGGGAAGGACTCCCTGCTTGTGATAGTTAACTTGGGGAATGTTGAAATTATCATAGCACCAATTTCCACCTTTCACCTTGAGGACAAGGTGAGACTTGCTGGAGAAGGAACTGATGGACCCTGTGGCATGGTAAGAACAAAGGAAACAACACATAGAAACAACACGGAAATGTTTGGTGTGAGGGATTTGGAGGGGAGTGGAAATTTTTTAGTTGGATTTAAAAAAAAAAAAAATAGAGAAGTGGGGTTAAAAAATTTTAATTAATTTTTTGTATTCTTTTATCTTACATCTTCTATTCTCTTCTATTTAATAACCCCACTTCTTCAATATTTTTTTAAATTCAGCTCAGTTTTTTTTACCCCATCCAAGGAATCTTTCAAAGATAAAGTGGCAACAAGAGGCTCGTTCTAGTCCTACCCCTCTTCCCCAAAGACTTTCACACAAGTAACCTTCTTTATGCAGAGGCGACTTCACTTTATGTTTCTTTCTACCCTAAAGGAACCCGCTTTTCCTTCTTTCTTTACCTGCTCTAAATCCCTTGCACTGGACAGCCCTTATATGGGGACAAATTGATGGGTGTAGAAAGAAAAGAAAGTCCCATAGGTACATGGGGGAGAGGTGGTAGATTTGGTGGAATATAGAATTATCTAAAATCTAAATAACTACCTTTTAGGTAATGCAGTTTTGCTTCTTCGTCTTTGTGTGGGATGGGGATTTAAGGGATTTTTTGTGTGGGGCTGATGGCTGCTAGACACAGTATTTTCTTAGGCAAAAATTAGGAGGGAAGCTGGTCTCTCTCAAGGCCTGAGTTGCTGTGTTCATATTTTTTTTTTTCATACCATTTTATAGCTCTGTAATTGAGTTTTCTGGCTACTTGCTTTTCTGTGGAAGGAGTCGGTTTATAAATATAGTAAAGAGTTTCCATCAGATGGTAACTTTATTGTTATATTGTATGTAATCAATATCTGTTATGCTGAGTGGTTTATTTTTGTGATTTGAATCTTGTATTTTTTATTGTATTTGCATCCATTCAAGCGATTTTTCAAATCTTTAATTGTATTATTTTGCAGGAGACATGTTACCTTCGAATCAAGGTTTTGTGACTTCTGTTCCTTTATCTGACTCTCATGGTGAGTTGCATGAGACTATGGGCTGTCCTGCGCATACCACAAATAATACATGTAGTCCATCTCCTTCTTTCGTAAGGTCTTCTGAAACTGAGAAGGATGGCAAACATAATTTCCCTGTTTCTGAGCTTATCAATAAAGATGCAACAAATGTGCTATTGATTGATGATCAATTAAAGGGAAATGATTCGACTAAAGATAAGGGAAGCTTGACTTCTGAGTTAAATACAGAAGCAGATTTGTCCAAAAATAATGCTGCAGATTCAACTACAAATGGTGTAGGGAATAGCCAACCGGTTCCTGCTACCACAGCCAGCAAAGCATTAACAGTAAGTCTTCTTTCGGTTCTTTATCCTGGTGTTCTGATGCAATTTCCCTTATGATGTTCTAGAGCTTCTAGAAGCTTCACATGAAATGCATGTCATATTTTGTTGTTTTCATCTTATTGAGTGGTTCTGTAGGCTGACTATTTTTTTTCTTTCTCCCCCTAATTGCAGGTTGTAGAGGTATCTCCTCCATCAGGGTCAGATGCCTCAAAAATAAAAAATGCTGGAGATGCTATCCATGGAAGTCCACAAATTTCTGAGGGAGAGAAAGCACATAGTGTTTTGAAAAGTACACCTCAGCGCAAAACTAGGCGAACATCTAATAAGACTGCTGGAAAGGGAACTTCTAGAAAAGCAAGTCATGTGAAAGAGACACCTCCGGCAAGACAACCTGAAAGGGCAGATAAATCAAACAGTGCAAAGTTAAGCTCACCCTCTGGTTTCCAGTTGACGCAATCCAATGAAATGCTGCAGTATGGCCACATAGATTCTGGCAACGCAAAGCCATTTGCTCTTCTAAATGCTTCTACACCTGGTCTTCCGGACCTGAACACATCTGCTTCTGCTCCTGTACTGTTTCAACAACCTTTCACAGATCTACAACAAATACAATTGCGTGCACAGATCTTTGTCTATGGAGCTTTAATGTGAGTTCAAATGTTTGCCATTGTATGCTGTTTAATTGTGATGAGCTACACGGATGGGATGTCCATATATGCTCATGAATCAATGTGTTATCAAGCTTTCCTTATGCTATAACAATACTATAACATAATTTGACGTATCCACTCCCTTGTGTATGAAAAATGGGAATTACTTTATCTGCCCTATTATTAATCTTTTATTTTGAGTGTTATGCTGAACCTACTTCCTATGCCATTCTCATTCTGCTTTTATGCTTTTCCTGAAATATTAATTAATAATTATTCAGCTTGTTAATATTACCAACTAACGACTGATTTAGGGCTTCCAGTTTATTAATCATTTGATCCTATTTTTTCCACAATTGATTTTGCTACAGTCAAGGCACAGCACCTGATGAGGCTTACATGATATCAGCTTTCGGAGGTCTAGGTTGGTTTTTTTTTTTTATCATGAGCTTTCTCTGCCTGTTTCTTTTACTTCAACAATGGATTTACTATAAATTGTATGCTCAGATGGTGGAAGAAGCCTTTGGGAGAATGCTTGGCGTGTGTGTGTAGAAAGACAGCATGGTCAAAAGTCTCTCCTCGCGAATCCAGAAACTCCAGTACAATCACGATCTGGTATATCTTGGAATTTTTAATCTGCCTTTTTTTTTTTGCCTGAGGTTATGGAATGTAACTCGAGATTTAGAATTTGCAGGTTCTAGAGCCTCTGAATTGGCTAAGCAAGGTTCACATCAAAGTAAAGGTATCTCCTCTCCTCTTGGTCGATCCAGCAGCAAGGCTACTCCAACAGTTGTAAACCCTTTAATACCTCTGTCATCTCCTCTTTGGAATCTACCGACTCCATCTGAGTCACTGCAACCTGGTGCACTCATAAGAGGATCTGTTTTGGACTATCCACGGCCACCTTCTTCTCTGCACCCATATCAAACCCCACCTCCGAGGAACATTCTTGGACATAGCGCATCTTGGATATCCCAATCACCTGTTCGTGGACCATGGATTGCATCTCCTGCTCCTGATACCAGTTCCCTCTTTTCTGCATCCCCTATTTCAGATTCAGTTAAATTAAATCCAGTCAAAGGATCTTCTTTGCCTCCTCCCAGTGGTATAAAAAGTGTTACTCCAGGTCTCCCATCATCCAGTATAGCCCCACAGAGTATCTTTGTTGGGACTGCCCCTCTACATGATGCCAGCAATGTGACAGTATCACCTCCTCAGCATTCTTCAGATCCAAAGCCTAAAAAGAGGAAGAAGGTTATGGTATCTGAGGACCTTGGCCAGAAGACTCTGCAAACACAATCTCAACCAGAGCTGAATCCTGTTGTTAGTTCTTATGTATCTACTTCTGTTGTTCTGGCAACCAGTGTTGCGAGTGTGCCCAAAACTAGTGTTGAAAAATCTATTGTGTCTCTGCCCTCTCTATCCCCTGCTGATACCCTCAAAATTGATCGTAATATTGAGAAGAGGTTTCTGTCAGATGAATCCCTTGCTAAAGTTAAGGAGGCTGGGGCTCATGCAGAGGAAGCTGCTGCTCTTTCTGCAGCTGCTGTGAATCACAGCCTAGAGATATGGACCCAGCTGGATAAGCAGAAAAATTCTGGATTGGTGCCAGTTATTGAGGCAGAGTTAGCTTCTGCAGCAGTTACAGTTGCAGCTGCTGCTGCTGTTGCAAAGGCAGCAGCTGCAGCTGCCAAAGTTGCCTCAAATGCTGCATTACAAGCAAAACGTATGGCTGAAGAAGCATTGGTCTCATCTAGTAATGAGGGTACCTCTCAAAGTAATATGATTTCTCATTCTGAGGGTATCAAAAGCCTTGGAAAAGCTACTCCTGCATCCATATTGAAGGGTTCTAATGGATCTAGTAGCTCTAGCTCTATCATTGTTGCTGCTAAGGAGGCTGCCAGAAGGAGAGTGGAAGCTGCATCAGCTGCTGCAAAACAAGCTGAAAATATGGATGCCATTGTCAAGGCTGCTGAGCTGGCTGCTGAAGCTGTATCACAAGCAGGAAAGATTGTGACTATGGGTAATCCTCTGCATATAAGTGACTTAATAGAAGCTCGTCCACAGGGTTGCTGGGAAGCAGCACAAGACTGTGGTCAGCAAGTTGGATCATCAAAAGGCAAGACTAGAGGTCCAGTAAACATTGACAATGTTGGAGACAATGCTACAATTTCTCATTCACTAGCCAGAAACATTCCATCTGATGGAGTGGGGATGAAGATTGCTGCAAGTGAGAAGTCACCTCTTTATATGGCGTATAATGAAAGATCAGAGAACCACACAAGACCAATGGATGGTAATTCTAACTCCATTGATACCATTGATAAGATTTCAATTGCACCAAGGGGTCACAATGTTTCTGACTCTGTCAATCCCATTTTTTTGGTTTCAGAATCTGAGATTGAAATGCCTGAATCATCTTTTGTTGTTTCAAATGGATCTGAAAAGCTGGGGGAGAACATCATCAAGGAGGGCTCACTTGTAGAGGTTATTATCAGAATTTTTGTAATCTAGTTTATTTAATTGAAGTAGCCACATTAATGCCCATGGGTTGTACACGTAAAAAATTTGATGATGGGTCATAGGTTGGTTCTCATAAAAATCTCTAGTGCTGCTGTTGGATTGTCTTTTACGTTGAAGCAATTATATTGCAGGTTTTCAAAGACGGAGGGGAGGGATGTCAAGCGGCTTGGTTTACTGCCAACGTTATAAGTTTGAAGGATGGAAAAGCTTATGTTTGCTATTCTGTGCTTGTAGCTGAAGGAGGTTAGTCAAACATCCTTGTACTTCAACAAGAATTATATTGTCTGAGGAAGCTGCATCGTTCATGAATTATAAATAGTGTGGCGTCTTATATGTTTTACATTATATATATATATATTGATGAAATATCATATCAACTACTTGACCACAAAGTGACATGACTTTTTCATCAAAATCTTGACTATTTATGTGACTTTTGATGGAGTGATGGACTAGGGTTTTTGCGTTTTAAGATTAAAATTAATATTGGAAGTCTTAAAAGTTAACTTTGCAATCTAAGTATACTATATTAAACCATATAACTCTCTGTTTTTTGTGCTATTGATTGGAAGGTGTTTGTCATAGGTCCAATGACTTGTTCCTAGGCTCTACTATATTTGTGTATTTTCTATTTTCCCAGTCAGCTTCAATTAAGATCTTAAGTAATTGGTCATTGCCTTGTGTGTTCGTTATCTTTAATGAGAACATTTCTACTACCTAGGTGCGGGGCCTTTGAAGGAATGGGTTCCATTAGAAAGTGAAGGAGACAAGCCACCCAGAATACGTATTGCCCGTCCTCTAGCTGGTACAAGTTATGAAGGAACGAGAAAGAGACGTAGGGCAGCTACAAAAGATTATGCTTGGTCTGTTGGGGATAGAGTTGATGTATGGATACAAGAAAGGTACAGTTATCTGCAGTTAGTCTTGGTAGTCATTTGTATTTGACACTTATGGATTATAGACTTCTAGCTACAAGGCAGCATGTTAAAATGTATAAATAATTGGTAACGAGATGGAAATGATTTTGATAGTTGGTTGGGGGAGGCACTTCCTATATGAACGCTACAAAATCTTTGTGGGGTTCTACTTATATGACACTTGTTAATTAATTGGGTGCGGTGGAAGTCATATATAGCCAACAAATGAATGATTGTTTATAGGATATTTTTTGTTGAGTAATTGTTTATGGATATATATATATATGATATGTAATGTAATATAAATCCCTAAAGTACTAAATTGGTATTAGGTTAATTGGATTTAAGGAAGAGCAACATTAGCCTAGAGTGGTATAGCTACCTTAGGAGTGGCAATAACCAAGAGAGGCATTAGTTGTGTCCCTAAATTAGATTGGCCTAGCCTAGGATATTAATTAGGGATTAGGCCATAATTAGTGATTAGGCTTATTAGTTAATAAGCCCAATAGGATAAGTGGCTGGTTGTGTTTAGCGCCTCTTTCCCATTAAACATATGATGCCTATAAATAAATGGCACTACGTCTGTACATACAGTGATTTGATGATTAATGAAATGATACTCAGTTGCTTCGTTTCTCTGTTCTCTAGACTATTTCTGTTATGTCTTCCTACTCTCTTCTACTCCTCTAAATTTCTCTCTTCTTCCCAATCCCAAACATAACAATATAGATTGATATTACATTGATCTATCAATATATTTCTTTCTGAATCTCTTATTTCATTTATAGGATTATGAAATTCTGTCTACTCAAGAGTGTGAATAATTGTTCATCATTATCTTAGCAATTCACGGTTCTTGGAATATTTGTCCTGATAACACTAGAACTTGCATCTTTTAAACTTCACCCAAACTCCCATTGGAGAAGTACCCCCCTGAGAAAGATGTATCATCTACAGATGTAACACAGCCTGACCGGACCTTCAAATCTTTTTAAGCTAGGCTAAGTCAATGCGGATGTCACTTATTTGGTTTCACAATTTTTTCTCTTGTGCTTCTAACATTTAATCCCTCTCATCAATTATGTTTTTCACTTTTTATTATCAGGTGGCAGGAAGCAACTGTAAAGGAGAACAAGAAAGATGAAATAACCGTTGACTTTCCTGGTATAGAAATTATTTAATTGAACACTGTTTCATGTTCTTAGCAATTGTACATGTGCTTGAAAATTTTTAATCCGATTGATTCTCTGCAGCTCGTGGAGAAACAGCAGTTGTTAAAGCTTGGCAAGTTAGATCATCCCTTTTTTGGAAGGATGGGAAATGGATTGAATATTCCAGCTCAGGAGCAAATGTTAATTCTTCCCACGAGGTATTTTGCTTAAATCTTCAAAGTGGCAATTGATCAGTAATTAATGATTTTGCTTGCCTGTTCTGAGCCTAAGATTTTGCATGCCAGGGTGATACACCACGGGAAAAGCGGCCCAAGTTGGGTGGTCCTATGGTAGAGGCAAAAGGGAAGGATAAAATGTTGAAGAGCATTGAAGGCCCACAGCCAGCAATTCCTAATGAATTGAGATTACTTGATTTGACAGAAAAAGAGAGAGTTTTTAATATTGGTAAGAACAGCAAGAATGTAACTAAATCTGATGCACAAAGAATGCCAAGAACTGGTCTTCAGAAAGAAGGATCAAGAGTGATTTTTGGTGTTCCTAAACCTGGGAAGAAGAGGAAATTTATGGAAGTCAGCAAACATTATGTTGCAGATAGGAGTGACAAGGTTAATGATGGAAACGATTCAGTTAAACTTGCAAATTTCTTGATGCCTCATCAAGGTCCAGCATTTCGAGGATGGAAAAATAATACCAAGAATGATACAAAGGAGAAACGAGGAGCCACTACCAAGTCCAAAACTGTCAAGTCTGGAAAGTCAGGTGTTGTGGGTAAACCAATCCCGCCGAAAGACAATCCTTCAGCAAATGCCTTTTCTCTTCCCAATGATTTGGCAGATCATACACAAAAGATCAATGACTCTGCAAGCCATTATAAGAATGCATCTGAGAGTGAAAACCTTGTGGAGATGGCATCCTACTCTGCAAATGATGGAGCAGCTGAGGGACCAATCCTGTATCCTCCGTTGGGAACCTCATCTGATGCTCCTTCCTCTAATAGGACAATGGCATCTAGAGCAAGTAAAGGAAAACTTGCACCAGCTGGTGGAAAGTTGGGTAAGATAGAGGAGGAAAAGCTGACAGCTGAAAACACGGAACCCCGTAGATCCAATCGCAGGATCCAGCCAACATCAAGAGTAAGTATTTGATATATATCTTGTTCAATTACTGGAATTAGATTTTATTTTTCTAGGTTGCATTTAATTAATTGGCTTGTGTGTCATCATTCTTGGGAGTATGAAAATGAGCCATGTTGTAACTTTTCACTGCTAAAAATTCTTCGATGCCTGATGTGATTGGCTTTCGTGTGGCAGCTATTGGAAGGGTTACAGAGTTCTTTAATCATCTCAAAGATTCCAACTGTTTCGCATGACAAGGGTCACAAAAACCAGAATCGAAATGCTTCTAGAGGTGAGAATCGTTACACGAGAATTTTAATTTCAGGTGATGGGCACTGCTTTTGAAGCTTGTTGAATCCGTTTTATTTCATAACTGACAAACTCACTGTGAACAGGGAATAATCAAGGCTGAACGATGCTGATGCAAAACACAAACGGGCAATGATGCAGCTCCGTTTGAAGGCCGATAATTATATCAAGACAGAGATACATCCAAGCCCAGAATAGATGTGTATATTTATAATAGGGAATCTAGGAATGCAAATTCTTGCCATTTCGGCTTTAGTCAGACTAGTGGATAGCAGACTAGATGTTCATATCGATTTTTAGTTTTGTTTACAATTTCATTTGATCTCCCTAGGTCCGAGTCCGCGGCACTTGTAGGCTGTATATGGAATCTCCATGTAGTTCTGGTTTGTAGATGTTTGTTGATGATCAAATTAACGTCGTGATGCTCTAACCTTTCCTTCGGCTTAACACCTTGCTTTGCTTGGGTTTTTTAGCACTGTTTTTTTTTAAAAAGCCGTGGGATCTGGTACATCTCATGTGAGTGATTCACACAAGACATTAGTAGGCAAGGAGAGAGACACATCATATAATATATATGTTGTGGGGCTAACCCTTATATTCTCAGGTCGTTTTGTTTTCGTTTCTTTTTGGTTTGGTAGCTATTGCATGCAGGCACGGATTCGAAGGCCACCCCACTTTGTGCCACTGCACCGCAAAGGTGCTTACACATTCTCTGGTCTTCTCTTCACACATTTTTGCATACGGGTTATGCTAATCTTCTCTGTATCGTAGTGGTTATATTGGATGTATTACAAGGGACATTCTCAGGTTTTTCCTTTCCATGAGTTACATCATTAATGGGTCAATTTCTCTTCTAACAGGAAAGAATCTGATCAACCTTGCAATGTAGTAGTTATTTTGTTGCCATGACTGATCGTTTCACCTGTATGCTCATCGTGAGTTGTGAGTAGTTTTGCACTAAATTCTCACTTGTATATTTCTTGCGGATCAAAAAATAGGAATTGCTTGTCAGTTATTAGCACTAGTTTATTACAATGGAAAACACCTCGTAATTGAGTTTTTATGCGTAATATGCTTTTGTCAAATCATAATAGCTGGTGTGGATTTCAAATTTATTACTGTAGTAGTTAGTGAATAAAATATGCATGAAAACCTATTTAATTTAAATTGGAATAAGTTATTTCAGTTTTTTAGTATTACAATATCTAATTTAATGCACGATCATGGAAAAACGGGTTAGAACAAAAGAAACACTAAGGGCTATTAAACCAACAGTTTAATAAATCTATTAGGGAAAATGTCAAAAAAAAGGCACTCCAAATAGGTTAGAACAACGGAATAGGGAAATCCCAAATCAGTCACTTTTGTATTTTTTTTTCCTGTAATTACAAAAATGTCACTGGATTTTTAACCACACGAGTATTTTAATTTACAACAAGAGTATCTCAATTAAAAATAACATAATCATTTAGGTACTACAAATTTATGCTGTGAATTGTTTGTGTTATTGTTGTTAATTGAGATACTCTTGTTGTGAATTAAGATACTCGTGTTGTTAAAAATCCAGTGGCATTTTTGTAATTACAGGAAAAAAGTATAAAAGTAACTGATTTGAGATTTCCTCATTTCGTTGCTTTGACATGTATTTTTCCTATTTAGAGTGTCTTTTTTTGAGATTTTTCCAATCTTTCTTTTATATCTTGGACTATTCTTTTAAATATTAAAAGATAGGTGATACTCATGTCAAATTTATTATGTATATTTTTTTAATATTTCAAATTCTTGTACCATTTACGTAACCATATTAATAGTAGTTGGGTTAAAGGTCAATTTTGTCCCCTCATTGAGGGCCAATTTTGTTGTGGAATCATATGAAGTTACTTTGTCCTAATCGTTATCACAGTTAAGTTTGGCTGTGAATTGACCAAATAGCTAAGTTATGTAGTCCGCATGTCATCTACATTATTTTTATTTTGGGTTTAGATGCAATTTTGCTCTAGAAGTTTTCCCCAAGGAGTAATCTTGCTTGAGAAGAATTTCTCTAAGAAGCAATGTTGTCTTGAAAATTTTCAAGTTGTAGCAATTTCAATCTTGATGTTATTTAAATTAAGTTTATCTGTTAGTTGACCAAATATGCTTATATGAGAAGTTATGTGTCATTCACTTTATTTTTTTTTTCAAAGTTAGATTTTAAAATAAGTATTTTTTTTAAAAAAACCCATCCCATCTGAAGAATAAAAGACAAGCAAAGAGGTAAAAACATCTTTTGTAATAAAGAGAAAATCAAAGAGATACTTTCCTACTCGGTGTAGTTTGGGAATTGTGGCAAAGAGTTCTCAATGACCTTATTTACCTTAACCTTCCTTAATGTATTAAGCATATAGTGATGAAATCTTTTTCTTTGTTACTGTTACATTGCAGTCTATTCTATTACTATGCGGATAAAAGTGTATCAGTCTACATGTGGCATACAACTGATTTGGTTAGTTCATTAGAATATAAACCGCACATGTAAATCATTATGATTGTTGAATAAAGTACATCACTCTTCTCTGTTTTCTCTCTCTTCTGTCTCTCTCTATTCAGCTCATACCAATTTGGTATCAGAGCCCGTTTTCCGGCTCTGGAGAAGCGTTCATTTGAGAGTTTTGCACACATTGAGCAACAGCTTGAGGCTCATGCGTCTACGTTTGAATCAACGCGTGCTCAGTTACATCATAATTCGGCAGATATTGGAGAAGTATGTAGCTTTATTGCTCGGATTGAGTTTTGCCTGGAAAATTTAGAGATGAAATTGTCTCATATTTCTCCTTCTGGTCATCCCGCGGGACGCACGTCCTCCAATCCTCGGCCACCTCCTACATTTCCTCAGTTCGGGTCGTTTGGATCTTCGCATGGCTCGTATTTTCTGCCCACTAAACCCAGTCGAATTGATTTTCCCAAGTTTGATGGGTCCGACTTCCGTGGTTGGGCTTACCGCTGCCGTCAATTCTTCGCGATGGACAACACTTCAGTTGATCAACGGATTCAGTTGTTGGGCATCTATTTAGAAGGTAAGGCATTGAAATGGCATTTAAATTTATTTGGAAACATTCGGAGACGGGATTACTTGAGAATCATTTTTCTAAGGTCCAACAGATCAATGCTATGGTGGAGCTCAATAATTCATCTATGAGAGTGGCTCCATGGATGATTACATTGAAGCGTTTGAGGAATTATTGACCCAGGTTGATTTGCTTGATTCTGTCACCATGGACTATGTCATTGGGGGTCTCCGTTCGGATATTTAATCCCTCGTGGATGCATTTACACCTATGTCCCTAGTCGCTATGATGCATATGGCTCAAATTCAAGCAAAAACTCTTGTGGTATATTCTCATGTTTTGTCATGTGTATGCTACCACTAAGCATTTTAGTTTGCATACCATTATTGCCGAGAACTCCTTCAGGCAAGTTTTCTTCAAACTCATCTCCTGTTTTCTCTAAGCCGTTGATTCCATCTAGTACTGCCAAGGGTACTTTTTCCATCTCCAGTTCCTCTGTGAGCCAAAAACTGTCATTGAGGAGGGATTTTTGGACATGAAGGAGCGTCAGCGAAAAGGCTTGTGTTATTGGTGTAACGAACATTATTCCGTTAATCATAAGTGTGAAGAGTCTCAGGTGATGATGCTAGTGATTCCTAAAGACGTTGAGGAGTAATTTTTGGATGCTCCAGACTATTTGCCCCTGGCGGCTATTGTTGAGGATTCTACTAATACAGTGAAGGGTCGGGAGGGTTTCTCTACACTAAAGCTTCGTGGCTTCATTAAATGGTATAGTATCTTGATATTGATTGATACTGTCAGTATGAATAATGTTGTGGACACAGCCTTATCGAAGTGGTTGCGACTTTACCTTCATGAAGGACTTTCGTTTCGCATTGTAGTGGCTGGTGGTCACCTCTTGACGGTCAACACTTTCTGCAACAACTTGGTATGGTCTATGTTTGATCATAATTTTTCTGATGATTTCTTGGTGATGGATTTAGCAGGCTTTGATGTTATTTTGGGGGGATTCAATGGTTGAAGAAGCCAGGTAGGATTATTTTATACATGAATGATAATTACACGGTCTTTTCTTTTGGTAATCGATTATTTGAGTTTCACGGGGTGGTCCAGTCTTCATCCTTAGTTTCAAAGGTATTATTGCTTGAATCTAATTTTGTGCCTGCCGAGCATTTGTTTTTGCTTCGTCCTTCGATTGATCCACAGGGAGGACTCGTTAGTATCTCATCTTCCCCAACATTAACTCAGTCTCAGCGTTAGCAGTGACAGGATATTCTGCCTTCCTTCACGGATGTTTTTGTTGAGCATACCTTATTACCACCCGCTCGCCCTTGTAATCATCGCATTCATTTGCAGCCAGATCAAGCCATTAGTTGCAAACCTTACAAATATGGCGCTGTTCAAAAAAATGAAATTGAACAACAGGTGCAACAGATGTTAGTTTCAGGTGTTATTCGTCCTAGCTTTAGTCCTTTTGCGACCCCAGTGTTGTTAGGACAAAAGAAGGACGATTCTTGGTGTTTCTGTGTTGATTACAAGAAACTCAATGAGCATATGTTAAGAATAAATTTCCTATTCCACTTGTAGAGGAATTATTGAACGAGTTGCACAGTGCTATCTATTTCTCTAAGCTGGATCTGTGTGTAGGTTACCATCAAGTGTGCATGCACTCCTCTGACATCCCAAGACAACCTTTCACACTAATGAAGGTTTGCACGAGTTTGTTGTTATGCCATTTGGACTCACAAACGCGTCGGCTAAATTTCAAGCTCTAATGAATTCGATTTTTCAGGTATATATCTGGAAATTTATCTTAGTTTTTTTAGATGATATCTTAGTTTATAGCTCCTCTTGAGATTCACACTTACAACATCTTCGTTGTACTCTCTCATTGTTACATGATAATAAGTTATTTGCCAAGGAGAGTAAATGTTCTTTTGCAGCTACTCAAGTGGATTATTTGGGACATATCTCGGGACAGGGGGTGACTATAGATCCGGCTAAAATACATGTTGTAGCATCTTGGCCTACTCCTACTTCTCTAAAGGCTCTTTGTGGATTCCTTGACCTTATTGGGTGTTACTGTAGGCTTGTACACAACTATGGCATTGTGTGTAGACCCCTTACGGATTTATTATTAAAGGGTGATCAATTTTGTTGGTCTGATGCAGCAGCTCATGCTTTTGCTACTTTGAAGCATGTCATGACCTCTACACCTATCTTGGCCCTTCCTAACTTCAATGATAAGTTTGTTATTGAAATAGATGCATCCAGTACAGATATGAATGTTGTTTTCTCTCAACATGGCTATCCTATGGCATTTGCTAGCAAACCTTTTGGACCTCAAAAGCAATCATTATATGCCTAGGAAAGGGTGTTGTTAACTATCATTTTTGCAATTAAGTAATGGCGTTCCTATTTGAATGGTCAGATTTTCACTATCAAAACTAATCACTTACCAGTTAAACATCTTTTGGAGCAAAAGTCGTGTTTCTCCATACCAGCTTAAGTGGCTGAATAAACTATGGGGGCTATCCTACGAGATCATCTATATGATGGGTAGTGATAATGGAGCTGCAGATGCCCTGTCTTGACAATTTGAAGCATATGTTTCTACTATTTCCCAGGTCTCTATTGACCTCACTCAAATGGTGTGCAATTTATGTGCCGTGGATGACCACTTACAACAATTGATTTATGTTCTTGAGTTTCACCCTCTTGACCATCCCAAATTGATGTGGCAGAATCAATTATTAAAGCACAATGCTCGTTTGGTGGTGGGCTCTAATTGTTTGTTGCAAGCTAACTTATTACACAACTTTCACGCCAATTTAGTGGGGGGCACTCAGGTATGAATCCAACTTATCATTGTCTCTCTTCTTTTTTTTACTGGAAGGGTATGGAGAAAGATGTTTGTGAGATTTTGTGGGCCTGCTCTACTTGCCAATGATTCAAACATGAGACAATAGCTTCCCCAAGATTGTTACAACCACTACCTGTTCATGAGCATGTGTTGACTGACTTTTCTATGGATTTTATTAGTGATTTGCCTCTGCCCTATTCAAAAACTACTACTCTTGTTGTGGTTGATCAGCTAAGTAAATCATCTCACTTTATGTACTTCAAACATCCTTTTAAGTTGCACAGATTTCCTAATTCAATCGTTACCGTCATCACCCTATTTTTTGTGGCAAGTTTGTAAGGAGCTTTTGCGGTTGTATGAATCAACTCAAGTATTCTTCAGCATATCACCCTCAATCAGATGGACAAACAAAGGTGCTTAATCGCTATCTTGAAGGGTATTTATGCAGCATGACAGGTGACTTCCCAAAGTAGTAGGCTAAGTGGCTTTCTCTTGTTGAGTTGTGGTATAATACCACCTACCATTCCACCATTGTAATGCCACCTCCTGCTCATTTGCCTTACATTTCGAGTGACTCTTCCAATGACTTGGTGGGTCGCGTTTGTCTTTCTAGGGAATTGACCTTACAACTTCTTAAACTTCATCTACATAAGGCCCAGCATCGCATGCTACAATAGGCTAATAAGAATTGTACAGATAGGGTATTTTCAGTTGGCGATATGGTCTATCTCAAATTGCACCCTTTTTGCAAGAATTTGCTTAACAAATCTGCATTACACAAATTAACAACTCATTATTTTGGGCCATATAAGGTCCTCAAACGGGTTGGACAATTTGCTTACGAACTAGAACTTCCTACTTCGACACGTATGCACCCTGTCTTCCATGTCTCTCTCCTAAGAAAAAGTGCTGGTAGATACGTTCCTGTTTCGACGACTTTACCTTGATTGCTTCAGATAGCCATTTCGCTTTGGAACCAATTGCTATTTAGGGTTGCAAGTTTTGCAACCGTGGGAATTTACCCATTACTCATGTTCTCGTTCAATAGAAACACACTAAATCGGAGGATGTTACTTGGGAAGATTTGAGTTTTATCTGGCAGCAATTTCCCGATTTTGATTCTGTTGCTTCTGCATCTATCACACACCATCCTTGTGGGTAAGGGTTTCTTTTTGGGGGGGGAATGGTTACATGGCAATCTATTATGTTGCTATGAGGATTAGAGTGTACTGGTCTACATGTGTGCACACAACTGAGCGTGTGTTTGGTCTAACAATGGGCATTACTTTTCCAACGATTGCACAGATACCTAGATACTTTTGCTATGGATCAATTTTATCTATGGGTGTGTTTGGAGAGGCGTTTAGATGGCTTAATTGTGCTTATAGATGCATTTGCTTTCAGATTGGGGTAATGCAATGTTTGGACTGACGATGGATGAGACCTAACTTATGGCTGAAAAGCAATTAATCGTAGAAGCAGCTGTTAGGGTACTTATAGAGAATCCAATGGTAGGTGAGAAACAAATATAATGGTCAAAAAAGTAATAAATGCTATTTAAAAAATGAGCTACCCATTTTCTCTTTCTTCCCCACCCCCAGCCCCAAAAGCTCGTGACACCACATACACCACACGCACAGGCCGAGCTCGTTTCGGAAGGAGAGCGGCGTTGCCGTGCAACCGTTGGCCAACCTCAGCGTCAATGACCAAATCTAGCCACAACACACTCCGTCTCCTTCCCCACAAAGCTCGATGGCGAGGCACTGTAGAGCATCGCACGACAGGGGGAGCAGGGGGAGCAGCCGTGCAATCCACCGTGGGCCGCCGCCGTCCACCTCTTTGACAGTGAACGTGATTTTCAGCTCCCAACGCCGCTAGTGGTGATTGGTAGGAGGTGGATCCACACATTGGCAGGCTCGTTGCTTGCAATTGATTTTTGTAAAGGTACGTCTCTAGCGTCATCTCCGATTTGCCACTGGTTTTTCGCTATTAAATTTGCCAAATCTATGATTTTCTTCCCATCTACAAGGATCGGTGCTTCATTAGAAGTAGAAGACGGACCTCAGCCACCTAAGCAACTTGAAGCAGGGCACCTTCTTGTCGTTGCATTTACTATGAGTATTTAGCCGTTAAATTCATGAACTTGTTATTAGACATCTGTTGTAATGGGAATGAGCATCTGGAAAATTGAAGGCCTTGGCTTGGATTATATTATTTTGCATAACTTAGTCACATTATGCATTGTCGAATGTCCTTCTAAGTTAACTTCTAGTAGATGTTTTTAGAGGAGGGAATCGTATTTTCGTTGGTCTGGGAATCCATTGATAGTACACAAGTTTCGTTGCTGTCTGTTTAATCATACGCAGTTGAAGTTGGTAAAATGATTTAGTTCTTTTTGTTTATTGATGCACTAAAGCTTTTATACTCTGTTCTTATGCTTATTTAGATTTTGCACTATTTGAGAAATGAAAATTGAAGGCAATAGTAACTTGTTTCATTTTTGAACCTTGTGTTGTATCCAGTGCTATACAAAGTCTATCTTCCCATTTCAAGAACTTTGATTTGCTGCCTGTGCTTGCAGAATCAAACTTCATAATTATTCATACCTAAAATTTTTCCATTTCTATACTATTAGTTATTTGACAAAGTAATTGCACCAACAAACCTGAAAGGTAGTCTTGTAGGTTACCATTAGCCATGTACTCATATATGAGCCCCTTATTGGTTTCTTCATTGCAAAACCCAATAAGGGAAGTGAGATTTCTGTGATGAACTCTCATTAAAAGTTTAGCCTGAAAAGCAATTTCACATCTATACTTAAACATAAAAACCCAGTTTTTGGTTGAAAACTCATGTGATCGTGTCCATTTTTTATTTTTACCTCGGCTTGGAATTGTTGATAACCTTGAGCTGATGATGAAGAGAGCATTTTAACTGCTATAGGAGTTTCCTCAATGCAACCCAAATAAACTATTCCAAACCCACCTTTTCCAAGAATTGTACTGAAGTTATTGGCTATTTTGAGGACATCAGAGTATGAGTATTGTCTATTTATGACTTGCATAGACATGTCTTTTTCTTCTTCAATTTTTTCAACTCTTTGTGAGGGCTCAATTGGACCTGTTGGAGATCATAAAAATTCTTGTGGTTGGTTGTTTCACATGATCAGCCAAAAAATGTGTATGTGTGTACCATAAACAGCAGCCTCACCTCTTTTTTTTTCCCTCCTTTTAAGGGTAAAAAAAGTGGTTGCCACGGCTACCATGAGGATCAGAACTCCACCAACTAATGCTACTATGGGAATGATATGGTTCTTTTTCTTGTTATTGCATGGAGGAGATTCACATAGATATGGATTTTGTCCAACACTAGCATATGAAGAGTCACATAAGTTATTGTGACTATCTGCCAATAAATCTTGCAACTACTCTATAGCTCTGTCTTAGATCACAATAGTCATACCTTAATAATAGGGAACCTTTCTTTGATTTTTCAACCAGATCAGAGGGAACCGTACCATTGAAGTTGTTGTTCTGAAGGTTTCTGCAAAAGCAATCCAGCTATAACATCCTGTTTCTTACATATGGTATATGATTATTGTTCAATTAATTACAAAAAAACTTACAAGATCTTCAGGTTTCGTATCTGAGAAAGAAAATCAGGAACTGGTCCATTTAAGCTATTGTTGGAAAAATCCCTGAAATATGAAATTTTTTCCCATCTAAGGAAATCAATGAAAACATTCTAAAACATGGTTGGACTAGTTTAGTGTGAAAAATACTCACAACTTCTCCAACATGGTGAGCTTTGTGATGGAAGGATCTATCAGTCCTGTCAATCCACTTGAAGATAAATTCCTGTTTTGTTTTTCCAATATTATTAGAAGTTCTGATTCAAGTTTCATAAAGTAAGAACACTAATTTTGGAAAAAAAACAATCTTACAGGGCTGTGATTCTTGGGGAATTCTGGCCATTAGTACAATTGAGACCTTCCCAAATGTAGTCCATAGGACCACATGGATCACCTTGCCAATTTCTTGTCACCCCAAAAGAAGACTTGATTGTTGAGATTGCATCAACTGTTCCTCAAAAAAAGTAAAAAACCAAGTTAGCATAGATCATATATCTTCTTGATTAGATTCTTTGAAAAACTTGAGAATTTTTCGGTAACTTTCTGTCTATAAAATGAAGGAGCCTAACTCAATCACAGAAACAGATAATTTGCATCTGTAAAAGTTTATGTCTGCAGAACATACCATCTCCCTGTTCTCCTTCTGATTGTGAAAATTCTTTAATTTTATAAACTTCAATAGCATTGAGAATGGGAGGGAGGGTTGACTTATGAGTCTTCTGAAGTAAAATCGTGATTTTTTCTCCACTAGTAGCTTTTTTGCTGAATACAGTGTTCGTCCTTCGGTACTGAGGCACAACATTAGCATAAAAGAGATCACCATTGACGGTAATGTTGAATGATCTTATCTGATTCTTTTCTAACACTTGAAGCTCAGCAAAATGCATGTAAACATAGAATTGGTCTGATGCATTTTGTGGCACCCACCATAGTTCCATTGCAGCACCTTCATTTACTGGTGTGGCTGCAATACTCATAACAATGGCTGGTGGTTTGTAATCATTCTGAAACAAGGAATCTGCAGAAATTGAAGCATATATTCGTGCCAAGATCACGTTGTTGGGAGGCTACCAGGAGCGATCATAATCATCATCACTATACCTGAGTTAAAGTCATTCTCTTACCAACTTTGCAGGATTTCTTAATGTAAAGATATAGTAAAGGATCACAATTTTAATCTTTCCTGTGTGGATAACGCTCCTTCAATTCAATGTAAAAGCTAATTAAACAATTGACTTAGAGAAGGATCTACCTGTATATTTTGTTGATGGTTGAGCCTAAATCCCACCTCAAGTGAAGTGACAAGGATCCAAACTGAGTAACATAAGTATCACTCATCAATGGCCTTAATTCTATAGCAGAGATAAATGGGGTTCCAGAGCGAATGTTAACCAGACATATTTGAATGTGATCTAGTGATGGAATATGTATTAACTCAGGGCTTACTTCAGATGATGGATTGGCTATTTCAACTGTTTGCCACAAGTTAGGACCAAGATGAAGTTGAAACATTGGTAACCGATTCTTGCCATCATAATTTCCGTACACAAAAATAGCCCTGATAAGATATTTAGAGCCACTTGTGATGTTTATTCTATAACAGTTTCTTGTTCCTTCAGGAAAGCTTCTCAGTATCCGACCTTGCCTTTTATAATTAAATTGGAGCTCACTGGTTATGGAGTTTCTCACTCCAGAATTTATGAACTTTTCATCTGATACGTATTCTATACCTGTTGTCTCCTCAGTGTAGGCAGTCATGGCAGGTGCCCCACAATCTATGCTTATAAATCCTAAATCATAGAAACAAATGTTAATTCTTACTAACTAGTTATGAGTACAAGTCTGAGTTTTTGGTGGCAAATTACTTACCTGATTGATCCTGAGATTGAACCAGAACTGCAAAAACCAGACAACCTGCAAGAAAATAAAAGAAGAAGCTCTTTGACATTCCCATCACTTTTTGCAGATTCTCTCTTGCTTTGGAAGACATGAACGTGAGTGACATTGTTATTACTTATACAAGAAAATGTAATTCAGACTAGTGAGGAGGTCAATGTATAGGAAAAGGTGAGATCGGGGAGGCTTGTCTCGTCTTCATTACCTCTTATAATTTGTTGGAATCATTCAACATTTCTACGTACTTCTTATTGGGCCACAGGATGTCACTTCTATGGAGCTCAAAGTTTTAATTATTTAGATTTATTTATTTCCTATTTTGTGTATTTTCTATTTTAGTTGTTTTTTATTTTATAAAAAGGAAAAGGAAAAGGAAAAGGAAAGGATTTAAAGAGGAAACACTAATAAGGAAAAGTTAGACTCTAAGTTTGTGTGTAAGGGGGAAAAAATGAAGTTTTCTTGATAGCTCTTTATAAAAGAAAATATTCTTAACAGTTTTTTTTTTAAAAAAAAAGGGCTAAGAGCAGTTTTGATTGAAGTAACGATCGGAAGGCTATTTCTTATTTAATTGATCTAGATTTTTTTGTGTGGAGATTTTAGACACATGAAATTTTATTCTGGACGATTAGATCATACATTGAAGTCTTCCATTTTTCTTAGAATTTTCGTGAATGCCTATTCACGTGTAAAGTTTTCTGAGTGACTTTGACCACGTCAACGATCAGGCAATTATTTATAATTTGATTAATATGAAATTTTGTAAAGGTGTTTGAGACATATAGATATTGAAAATGAATGGTGGGATCATGGATTGGAGCTTCTTATTACCATTTCCAGTTTCTACGTGAACATTGGTACACGTTTTATGACTACAGCTGTTGTGTTTGGTAATTGATGGCATGCGTAGATTGTATCTTTGTCCAAGAAATACTGAATATTCATAACTCTTCTCTATATTTTTAATTTGCTCAAAAAGAAAATGACATTCCTAGTTGTCAGCTAAGGGTCGTTTCTAATTATAAACCAATTCATTGGTTGGATAAATTCAATGAATCCCGAAATTCCGCTATGTTAAATGTTTTTCTTCTTTCAAACCTCTCTTTTCTTACCAAAGTTCATTGGTTAGGTGAAGGAAATAAGTCAAGTCGAAAATTCAGCCATGTTTCTCTTCTGTCAAACGAACTTATCTTTTCATGTCGAAAGTGATTAAACGACATGATTGACTCTGGTATAAGTCAAGAGATTTTGGATACGTTTGGGATTGCAGTTGAAGCCCCAAAAGCAAGAGGGGTGCTTTGGGGGGTTTCCTCATGCGTTTGGGATAGCTTAATTTTAATATGGCTCTTAAGAGAAATAAAACAGCTTAAGCCATGCATAAGCCAGAATTTGTTGCTTCTGGCTTTTTTACCATGGAGAGAAAAAAGAAGATTAGGAAATAAAGTTGTTGATCCCACGTTTTTTAAGTGAAATACTATTTTAGTCCTTATTATAAATTATTATAGATGAATTTTTTATCCTAAATATAAATTTACTTAAAGTGAATAATCATTGTTATCCCAAAAGCAATGATTTTTTTTTAGGTTTTTAATTTGAGGAAAAGCAATTTTCAAAATTAAAGGAATTATTTTCATAATCATAAGTTTAGAACTTGAGTCAAGTTATTACATGATCTTGAAAGTGCCATTTATATATCCTTGTTTCAAACATAATTTCAAAATAATTTTTTTTAAAAAAAATTATTTCTTGGATCTCAATCAAGATGGCATAATCAGGGTGGAAATCAAGAACTTCCCTACTATCACTCTCCACAATTAGATGGGCCAACTGACGTTGCCACGCAAGCTTCAAGCTCCACAGAATACTCTAAGCCTTAGTTGTAGGAACAGAACCATGTCCAACTCTAAACATAAATCCCTATATAAAGTCGCCCTTATCATTACGCAGAAGCCCACCTACAAACACATGTACCTGAGGACTCGTCAAAAGAACCGGCCACATTCCGTTTCACAACATTCATTTCACACTTATAACTAGATCAACGTATACGAAAAGGTGAGATCGGAGAGGCTTGTCTAGTCAAGAGTGTGAAATGGATGTTGTGAAAAAGACTTCCCTTAAAAGAAATAACGCATTCTTTTCTTAAAATCTCAAACAGTCCTAAATTACATGTAGGTGCACTAATACGCAGTGGTGATTGTAACTTTCCATGAATTTTCTCCTTTTTTACCATTAGCAAAAACTTATTTCATTTGCATATCATAAGGAATTTGAACAACTGCATCAAATATAGTATTAGGAAGTACTGCTTGTAAGATAAAGAGGGAGTAATTAATAACACTCTAATTAACTTATCATTGTGGTCATGTTTATAAGTCCGGTTTTGGAAAAAAAATTTGGTTCTTATTATAAATTCACTTTTGGAGTAATAGATGACAGTGTTATAATTTTGCATCTATTAAAGATATATATATAGAGAGAGAGAGAAGAAAGAGGTGAAAAATTTTCACTCCTTAATGAGGGTAAATTTGAAAATAAAATTATCAAAATGAGAATATTACAATTTTGCCTGTATTAAGTGAAAAAAAAAATCATTCATACATGGGGAAAAATAAAAAAAATTATAATTAACTAACTTCCCTTGATATATGAGAATTATGTACTTTGAATTTACAAATAGGATGAGAGTGATATATTATGTATTAAGGGTTTCTTCCATAATACATCCTAGCGGGACTATATAGAGGCTTAATGGATGTGATTTTATTTTATTTTTAGGCCTATAACAGTATGGAAACTCAAGTTGCTTGTTGTATTCCACAACACTAATTGTGAAAAATGACTCAATTAGATTGAAAGCAACATAACTATTAACGACTTGGGCAAATTAAAAAACACCGCATCATTGTTCTCAGTGCCAACCAAGAGGCTTTGAAAAAAAGACTTGAAAATTGAGTCACAGCCAAATAGGGGTTTAATTGAGCCCTTGACTATTACTTCCTCTGGTCTTAATTATAAGGGTCCATTGACTGTTTTGGAGAATATAAGAAAATATTAAGAAAACTAATTACATTACTTTAAAACTTATTGTTTTTCTTCAAATTATATTGTTTGACTTATAAACTAATATATAATGTAATAAAACACAACATATGATGTGATTAAATAATGTGATTAGTTTTCTTAATATTTTCTTAGAATTCTCTAAAAAAAGTCAATAGGCTCTTATAATTAGGACCGGAAGGAGTATTAGTTTATATGAAAAAGTGACAAATCATTTTCCTTTTCATTGTAGTTGCTGTATGCTTGTGTTGAATGGAAGTTAATTTAAGAAATTAACGGAATTTTTTTTTTGATCGGAAAATTAATGGAAAATAATAACGTTGTAATTTCCCCTAAATTATATTCTTTGCTCATTTTCATTTATAATGCGTGCTAAATGTATCTTCTTTGAGAGAGATAAGTTGGGGGAATAGTAAATTATGCATCAATACATGTATAATAATAAATGGGTAATGCTTCAAATTAATTGAGGTACGCAGAATCTGATTTTAGTTAATTATTGCATGATGTTGAGTGCTTGTTTGGATTGACATTTTGAAACCTCAATATGATATTTTACGGTTTACAACATAAATAGCATGGGAGATGAATTTTATGTTGACTTACATAAACATGATTATGACACGGTATAGGATTAAATTATAAAGCAATAATAAACAAAGTAATGAACAAGACCAAAAAATAATTGGGAATAATTTGATATTATATTTGGAGTTAAAGTGTAAATTCGCTTCAAAAACTTTTGGTGAGAAATAATATTGTATTGAAAGTGTTTTCTAAATTCAATTTCACCAAAAGATTTTAAACTAGACAATGTTACTGCATTCTATATCTATCATTCGCATCAACTTTGCGCACCAGTACCTATATAAATTGTCATAATCATGACTCATTCAATAAGGAAACAACTCGTAATAAATTCCACTCGAAATTATTATTATAAATATCTTTGTTGATTATTACTATCCATGTGCTTAATATAGAATATATTTATTGAATTTGATTATATTAAAGAAATTAATTAATATTACATTTATTTTAATAAACACTTTAATTATCTTTCTTAATTCCCTTGTTTTCTCTTCTCTTTGACTTTTCTTTAGAGAGCATCAATAGGGATAAAATAAGAATAAATTGACAATCATTGAATATGAAAAGTATGTCTTATATTTATTACCAACATCAACCCAAATATGTCTTATATAGTTATATACTTATATTAGGGACAAAAAGAGTAGAAATTAGTGTGAATGTGTACACATACATTTACTTAAAGACCGTTTGGATGAGCAGTATAAGAAGTAACTTTTTTTAAATAGCTTATAAAAAATGACTTCATAAAAAAAATGATATATTATAAGTGACTTGTGTTTGGATTGTGGGTTAAAAGAAGTGACTCTTTTTTAAACTGGATCTTGTTTGCATAATAAGCAAAAATACAACTTCAAATGTATATTTTTTAACGAGTTATTTTTGTAAAATATTTTAATTATTTGAATTTTGATAATAATTTAATATTATGCCAATTAATTCTTTATTGTGTGCAAAACAAATTTATATTTCTCTTTTAATATTTTTCCCAGCACATATTAATATAATAATCGACACAAAAAATTAAATATTTTATTCAAAAAAGGTAATAATAATTATAGAAAAAGGGTCAAGTGTGGCCACATGAATAGGTGTTGGCCCAACTATGGCTCCAGCTAGTCAATAGGGGAGTTACGTTATAGCAAAATTGAGTCACAATCAAACATATATGGGCATGGTGATTGCCCAACCAAGGGCCCATAGCAAGCCTAAACATTGGGGCAATGACTGGCCCACATGCTATTGGAATATTCTGATGAAATTAATTACGTCATTATGCGGGAGTGCAGACCACAATATATGATGGTGATCGATGAGCACTTTCTGAAACTCAAGAGAGCTTATTTTAATGTGAATGAAAATAGCTTGCATAAAATTTTCATGTAAATTAATTTACAAGAGCTACTTAACTAATTTAAATAGATTAAGAAAATTAGTTTAGCTAGTTATTTGTGATAGATATGAGTTAACTAATTTAGATATTACTTTCTCTTGGCCCTAATATAAAAACTACTTAACAAATTTGGATGGATTAAGGAAGGAAATACATTGATATTATTATCAGTTATCAGAACTATTCAAAATTAGTACATGAAAGCTAGAAGTAAACTACGCTTTCATCTATCAACATTATGGCTAATTATGATCATTCAAATATCAATCTCAACTGGATTTGTTGTTGAACTTTATTGGCCAAGGATAATTCATGAACAAATTAAAAGGCCAAAAAAAATAGGTGCTGGCCCAACGATGCCTTAGCTAGCCAACAGGGGCGTTACGTTATAGCAAAACTGAGTCACAAACAAACATATAAGAGCAAGAGTTATATAAAGGTGAAATTAATTGATATTTGATAAAATAAAGTTCTAAACAATTTCAGAAAAAATAATATTCCTCTAGTCCTATATATAGGGCGGAAAAAGAAGAATTTTTTTTTGTCTTATTTATAAGGCACCTCATTAAAGTTTTCATGTGAATATACAATTTTACCTTTTATTTGTTATTGTGTTGAATTTATTTTCATTTATTATAATATATATTAAATAGGGTAGAGTTGGCAAATTGTTGAATTACAAAGTTAATGAAATTTAAGGTTTTTCTTAATTTGTGTGAAAAATGTTAGAAGTACCCTATATACAGGACAAAATGAGTACAATTTTAAACTCATTGCTATGTATACAGGACCAAATGAGTACAATTTTAAACTCATTGCTTCATCGTATTTTCCAATATTATCTTTTTGAATATACATTGCAGGAAAGCAGAGGAGTAAATAAACAGACATGCTTTTGCAATATTCTCATGAAATTAATTATGTGGTTATCCTTAGATGAGAGCGCAAAGCACAATGCATGGGGACCACTTTCTAAAACGCAGAATTTATTTCAATAGAAAACAGCCTACATAAGAATTTCATATGATGAACTTTCATGATCCCATTATAGAATCAACAATACAAAGTATAGCCAAGGTCCTACTTCATCATATAAATATTGTCCATTTCCTCAACATAAAAACTCAATGACTATGTTTTGATTAGTTATTTCCAATGCTCACTTTAATAACATTTGAAAAATGAGTGTTTTGTTACAAGCAATACATACCATAACAATTTAAAATAGTATATGATAGACATATATAGCAGTAGCATAGTAGGGTTCTTGTGGATAATAGTGTAATGACCTGAAATTTAAATAAAAGTAATAATGTTAATGATATGGAAAATCTG
>JBAGKO010000002.1:4809735-4823964 GCA_037177275.1 Acacia concinna | reverse complement strand
CCACTTTATGTTTTCTTTATACATGTCCACTATATGTTTTATTTATGCTTGGGTCACTTACAACGTTATGACATAGTTACGATCGTTTGACTTGTTTATGTACTTGTTTATTGTTTTCGGATTATGTTCAATGTTATGATTTTATCGTTGCTAACAATTTAATCTAACTACACTGATAGGGGTTGTTGGGAAAGAATTTGAAAAAAAAAAAAACCAAAATTTGTGAGTGAGGATGGAAGAAGATGAACAGTCTATGTTAGAATCATTTATAGAAGAAGAGCTAACGGAGTATGAAAACATTACTGCATTGGTTTGTCAGTATCTAGTCTCTCATCTATGCAAACAACCTCGCAAGAATACGAACAAATCAGGTCATGCATGGGTGCAACAAATATTGACCTCCCCTAGAACAGGGTGTCATGACTTGTTTAGAGTGGAAAAGCATGTTTTCTATAGTAAATTATGTGAACATGGATTACAGGATTCACATAACGTTGGGATTCAAGAAATGTTGGCAATGTTTTTGTTAACTGTTGGACATGCAGCATCTAATAGGGTCATACGGCAATTATTTAACCATTTAGGGGAAATTGTCAGTAGGCATCTACACACAGTATTACAAGCTTGCCTAAGTCTAGTGAGGGAAAATATCACACCATGTGATCCCCAATTCCATGGTTGTCATCCAAAAATATTAGACGATTGTCGTTATTACCCATACTTCAAAGATGCAATTGGGGCAATAGATGAGACTCACATAAAGTGTGTGATAAGTGGACCCAACCGAGAAAAATATATTGGGAGAAAGGGACATACAATACAGAATGTCATGGTTGTATGTGACTAGGATATGTGCTTTACATTTGTGTTAGCCGGATGGGAGGGTACTGCACATGATGCCCATATGTTTCAGTCTGCAATTTCAGATTTAGCCATGAACTTCCCCCGACCACCTGATGGTATTGTTTCTATTTCAATTTACAAACTCTGTCTTCATTTAACATTTGCATTGATTGAAATCACTGTTAATGATTTGTCCATTTGTTAGGAAAATATTACTTGGTGGATTCTAGATATCCAATACCAAAGGGATATCTTGGACCATACATGCGTGAGTGTTATCACTTGGCTCAATTCAGGCATCAACCGGGGTTTATAAATGCTAAAGAGGCATTCAATTATTATCATTCAAGTCTGAGATGTACAATCGAAAGGATATTTGGTGTGTGGAAGAATAGATTTGAAATCTTACAAAGGATGCACAAATACAACTATGAAACACAAGTCCACATTGTTTGTGCAATAATGACAATACATAATTTCATCAGGAGGCATTCCCAAACAGATGACAATTTTACAGACGCTGATGATGAAAGTGTAAGTGATGTAGATGATACTAATCAACAACAAGAGGCATGCTCCTCACGCTATCGTAGGCTATTATCAGACGATATGAATGATGTTCGTGATACCATTACAGACCAAATAGTACAGTCCATGTGATTTGAGCAATGATGTAATATTCACAACAATTGTTACTTCTAAGTACTTTATAATTTATATGCATTTTTATTCATTTTACCATGTCATTAATTTTATTATTTTTTTAAAATGTTTGTGAAATTATTTCCCATTTTTTGGAATTTTTAAATATCACATTAAATGTGTAATCTATAAAATATGATTCATACATGTTTCAGTCATTTTCCATCAAAAGTAACTTTTACAAAATTTCAACCAAAACACACACTACTTTTACATAAGTAACTTATAAGTTACTTCTGCCATCTTTATTCCAGACACAAATCAAATTACTCAATCTTACTTTTATTCAATCTTACTTTTAATCAATCTTACTTTTCTAAAAGTACCAATTGCAATCTTTAATCCAAACACACCCTATGTTTGGCCATGCGTTAGAGTCCATTGATGTTTTAACCCCAATCATATACTTTTCTTTAAGTATCATGTGTGATGCTTTTCATCTAATTGATGGCTCGTTATTTTTTTAAAAAAAAATCTGTTATTTTTTATCCTATCTGATCTTAATTATAAGATTCA
The DNA here is from genome assembly GCA_037177275.1 of Acacia concinna. Lineage (NCBI taxonomy): Eukaryota > Viridiplantae > Streptophyta > Magnoliopsida > Fabales > Fabaceae > Acacia > Acacia concinna. The sequence continues at coordinate 4,821,903 of JBAGKO010000002.1, read as the reverse complement.
GTTAATTTTTTTAGAAGATTAAGGAAGCCAAAAGAGTCAATTAGGTCTTATAATTAAGACAGAATGCAATATAAATATCACAATGTATTTACATGTAAGTAAAGCTCTCTCCAATCTTAATTATAAGACTCAGTTGGTTTTTTTGGAAAGATTAAGGAAGCCAAAAGAGTCAATTAGGTTAAAAGGTAGTATAAATATCAAACTATATTATGTAAATAAGACTCCCTCAAGTCTTAATTATAAGACCCAGTTGGTTTTTTTAGAAAGATTAAGGAAGTCAAAAGTGTCAACTAGGTTTTGTAATTAAGAAAGAAGGTAGTATAAATATCACACTATATTTACATGTAAATAAAACTCTCTCCAATCTTAATCATAAAACTCAGCTGGTTTTTTGGAAAGATTAAGGAAGCTAAAAGAGTCAGCTAGGCTTTATAATTAGGACCAGAAGTAATATAAATATTACAATATATTTATATATATGTAATATATATATATGTAATCATGCCATTTTCAGTCATTTTCTATCAAAAGTTACTTTTACAAAATTTCAACTAAACAAGTTTTACTTTTGCATAAATAACTTATAAATAACTTCTGCAATCTTTATTCCAAACACAAATTAAATTACTTAATCTTACTTTTACCCAATTTTATTTTAACTCAATCTTACTTTTTCAAAAGTACCTATTGCAATCTTTAATCCAAACACACTCATATGTGTGTGTGTGTGTGTGTGTGTAATTATGTCATTTTCAGTCATTTTCTATCAAAAGTTACTTTTACAAAATTTCAATTAAACAAGTTATACTTTTGCATAAGTAACTTATAAGTAACTTATGCAATATTTATTCCAAACACAAATTAAATTACCCAATCTTACTTTAACTCAATCTTACTTTTTTAAAAGTATCGATTGCAATCTTTAATACAAAGACACCCTGATTTTGTTAGTTTGTTAGAATATAAACCACACATGTAAACCATTATGAATGTTAAATAAAGTACATCACTCTTCTTCTCTATTTTTCTCTCTCTATTCCGCTCATATAAGTTACTTTCTAGTGAATGTGAATTCTTCCTTATGTAACTTCTTCATCAATGTTATTTACGCTGCTAGCTTAACATATTCAGTCAACTAACAATCAAACTTAACTTAGATAATTATCATAACATTGCTACAATTTGAAAACTTTTGAAGCAATGTTGCTCCTAAATGAAAACTTACAACACAAATTTATGTCTTAACAAAAATAACGTGAACTATACAAATGACATATAGACTGTCAGCTCAACATATTTTATCAACCAACGATCAAATTAACTGTGATAACGGTCATACAACATTGCTCCAATCTTGACAATTCTGAAGAAAATTTACCCATTGAATAACTTTAAGGCAAAATTGACATTTAGTGAATACTTCCGTGACAAGAAAATTTGTAAAGATTCTTTTTCAAAAGAAGAGAGATAGAAAGATTTCAATATACAAAGTTCAGAAATAAAGGGGAAAACTTCCGTGTATAATTACGCTCAATTTGCATATCATTGACGCTCCCGACCTGTGGAGAGATAAACAGGGCAGAAGGAAATAGGAGAAAAATGGTTTTTTTTTTTCGGTTGCCGGACACATTAACCTGTTACAGAGAAAATGTAATGATCTACAAGAATATCTATTAACACTTGTAACACATTAACGTGTTTCATCCTATACATAGATATATAATTTAAGCCATCTACCCACAACTTACTGCAATTCTGTCTGCATTGCCTTTTTGATTGATTGCTGCAACAAAGGTTGAATTAGCACCCACTTGATATCTTCCTTCTGGAACACGAAAATGGAGGCATTTTCGTCGATAAGTGATGCCATGTCAGCAAGTAGATTGGACAGTTTTATTTCTCCCAAGTTACACTTCCTTATCTCCGGCTTGCTGTTTTCCTGCTACCTTTTCGTGGTTGCAGACTCTCTTGAATCTTGCTCCCTCCAATCATTGTGGATTCCAAGTTTGTTGTGTGGTTCGTAGCTACATGTTTATACCCATCTTTGCTTGCTTCATCTACAAGTGGCTTTTCACAGATGCAAGAGGTGGGGTATTCATGAAATTCTCCTCGTCCAGGTCTCACCTCATCCGGCTCTCCCATGAATCCTCTTAAAGATAACTTGACCTTTCTGGCAAAGGTATCCCAATCCATCTTATCTCTTGCCATGAACAAAGCACTAAGCTTCTTTGCATTTGGTCTAATGGTTCTTTTGTGACCCATATACCTCCTGTAATATGCACAATGAAATTTAGCTATAAACCACAATCAGACAAACTACATGTGTCTATAAATGAACAACCAATGCCAAAACATGCTTCAATCTCTTGAACTACATAAATAATCCCTCCAGTACATTTCATACGGCTCTATAAACTACTTTCCCAAGATTATAGGAAATTAGTTAGAATTATTTAAATAAAAAAATTATTACAACTTTCCAGAACCATCCTTGATCAAATTAAAACTATTATTCAAGCTAAGAATGAAAAAGATATAAGGGCATTTTTAGAATTAAGCATAAATATTTCATTAAATTTTGTAAAGAGGCCTTATATTACGGACCAATATGTTGGATCTTATAAATAAAACTAAAGCGAGTGCTTTCTTATAAACAAAGCATACTTTACTGAAAGGAAGATGAAGTGACATCAATGGCAAAACCAAGTTACAAGAAATTTCAGAATTTGGTCATGTTTGACATGTACACCATGGTTCTTCAATGTGAATCCTATTGCTATTCTACGATAAGAAGCAACTTAACCATTATGATTGGTATACTATATACTATTTATATATGCCAACGTCTCACCCAAATAGGAAAATACAGCAAATATTGCCATAATGTTCTGAAAAGGTAACACCCCACAACAGATTGAAGTAAATTTACTTCTTACCTTCGACCAGCAAGTATCTTGGCCATGTTACCATTATTGTTTGTGACAAACACATCACTGTCGTCACAGACAATGTAGTCAATGGCAGCAAGACGGGAAGAGAATGGAAGAAAAAGTTTCAGCTCCTCATGAGCAAGCGTCTCCTTGGTATACATGTTTGGGAAAAGTTCTCTAAGAGGGCGCATAGTCTCATCCCCACCATATACTTCTCCTGATGCAACATAGAGGTATGTGTCATTTGCAAAGCCAAGTGCCCGCAGCATCAAACCAACTTCATGAGGAGTAAGTGGGCATTTTCCTCGCTTGCGCTCTCCATCAGGGCTCAAGTCCTACAAATTCATACAAGAAAATTGCCCATTCATCTTATGTCAGCACAGAAACAACTAGGTTTCATTAAGGCAAAAACAATCTGTAATCAAAGCATATAAAAAATATGTAGGTTTGCAACACATGCAACAAAAAATAGCATCATCCTGCAGTTAAGACAAATAAGAAAAATTAGCATTAGAAATAACAGGGTTTCAGTCTTACGGGCAATGTTGTCCATCTTTTTCTGATTTCACCAAGTTCACGTCTCTCTTTTTCTCCCCCGCCAAAATAACAACCTGAAAATGCTAGCATATCTGGTTCAAACCTGTGATAAATTAGTAGTAAATGATGTTATGAGAATACAACACTTAGACAATGGCCGTTTCCAATATTCCCAGGCCCCTCCCCACAAAAGAAGCATAAGTAAACAACACCTCCAATTTGACATTTGAATTATACACCCTATTAAATTATAGAAAACCATAGAGAAGAAGTTGCTGATAGCAGAAGAGAAAGAAACCATAAAAGACAGGTTGAAAGTCGTGAGATAAAAATCTACATTGTGAAGTGTGCTACGTAAATAGAAAGCACAAGGAAACTGAACTTGGGTTTAATAAGATCTATGAAATTCAGGTTGCTTGTAAGAGCAGTCTGCACCATTTTACTTTAGATGGGATTTAACTATTGAACTTGATCCATCAGCCATTTGAAACAAACCTTAGATGAACTGCAATAAATCTGTTTGTCATCTTTCGCATCCTCATTACCAGTCTCTGACCAAGTTCTTGTATAGGTTTTGTAAACCTTAGGGCATGATAATTAACACGGCAACGAAGTTTTTGTAGGTCATCATCAAGGTTATTTGCAAGTCTATAATCAAATTTTGTCAATTGCACAACCTGCAAAATAGCACCATTGTTTGTTACCAGGTGTAAAGTTCATTATGGCATCCAAGATGACAATAATGAAATAGTACAAAAAAGCATCATCATGAGAAACATTTAAAATTGAAAGTGAAATAATTCAGAAAAATATAGGTACATCCCCATATAGAAAGCAGCCTTACCTGTCTCCTTAAGAGGATTGGCAAAACTTGATCAAGATAATATTCTGGCTCTGATTTCCTTGGGACACGCATTGTATATGGTGGCTTTTCCATTGACCGCATGATTTTATCAGGAACTCTTTTAACAATAGGAACATCTTTGGCAAGATAAGAAATGAACCAAGCAACATCAAAAATGTTCATGAAGTCACTGCATTCAAACAAAAGTCTCTTGAGCGAAAAAGAAAAGAAACTAAACTTTACTCAGCAACTAACATAAAATAACAAAAGGTTGATAAAATCAGCTACGTACCTGTCATCTTTCCAGTACGATTGATGATCCAACTCAGGTACAACTAGAGTAGCATTAAGAATTCGTGCAACGAGTACAGCATCCGTTATCTGAAAATGATGGGCATTTCCTCATAAGAAAGTTTTTAATGAAATGGAGTTAAAAGTATTTATTAAAGGTGTAAATGATAATTAAACCAGTAAACAGCAGTTCATTAGCGGCACTCTTTAGAGGGATGCTATGTAGAATAACATAAAACTTATGTCCTACTTACCCCAGTTCTTTGTTGGTTCAGTCCTCCACTGGTTGCAATAAGCAAGTAGCCATTAGAAGATCGCTCATGCACAGCAGCTACATTATCCAGTAACCGAAATAATAGAGAGCATGATAAAAGTCATTTGTTTAGAAATAACAAAAATGATGAATATTAAAATTAGAAATCACACAATACAGCATACATATTCCAACCCAGCTAACAACAGATCCAATATTTTTGCTCTCATCTTGCTAGACTAGAAACGGAAGTGATAAAGATGCAGTGAGAATTTCACAGTACTTTAATATTAACACCCCCCATCCCCAAAAAAAAAGGGGGAAAGGGAAAAAAAAAATCCTCATTTTCTTGTGGCAGTGATTCCATTGGTTTGATTACCAGGTAGCCAAATTTGCAACTATGCCCAGTATGGCAGCTGTTGCAGTTTAGCCCTATGCAAAAAATAAATTTGGCAACGGACAAAATGGGATAACAGTACAAACTACAAAGTACCATGGAGACTCACAATGCTCGGCAGAATTTTCTAAAAGAAAAATGCCATTTGTGCCAAAATCTTATCCTATCAGCAATGATCTCATTGAATAAGTTGATAAAAGTATCATCTTAACGTACTTTGGGTCATAAGTGAATTGAAAATCAAATGACAAAAAAAAAAAAAACGGAGCAGTGAAATAACGCCACAAAATGGCATTGGCACCAGATAATAACTTCAATTTTGGTCCAGACAAACAACAAATGGTAATTCATGCAAGAAAATGCATCCCAGTAGCTGCGGCCACCAGGAAGAATTGGAATAAGGAACAAAAAGAGGTGGTAAATCAACTTACGAGCAAAATGACGCCCTCTTTCACTACACCCATAGTAGTATCTAGAATATTGTGATTTCCAAATATCAACTGGCGCACGATAATCCCCATGCTGCAAAGATTCACAACAATTTACTTCCAATTAACATGGATCTCGACGAAGATATGCAAACAAAATCACAACGTTAATCCCTGTTGTGTAGCTGATAACATATATCTGAAACCACATTGGTACCAAAATGAAAAATCAAACAATAATGCAGGCAACTAGTTTCCAAATTCAAACGCCAGCAAACGCAACATTACCCATTCAATTACGCGCGCTCAGGAATTCACGCATACCCTGACAAACAATGATTACCTGTCTGTAGTAGAAAGTTCGCTGAACCAATCGTTGAGAGTACCATTCAAGATCAGAGGCCATATGACCCGTTAAAAGCGAAATCAAGCCCAACGCGAATAGCATGACGCCGCACACCACCGACCAAGAGGTCGGCTTCCTCTGCTGCAATGACGTCGGCGCCGTTGTCATCGATCTCCAACACACATGCTTATTAATATTCGGGTGCTGTAACAGAGCCAGGTTCGTCGATAACAAGCTAAACCTCCAGGCCTTGGCCACGCCCATTTGGGTTCAAAACGACAACCCCCAAATCACCATCGCATCTTTCACTTTCAAAAGCCCATTATGCTTCGTAGCCGCGAGAAAACTAAGACACCTGCAGGCAGTGAAGGAGGAGTTCGGGACAGAGAGAAGAGAATACCGCAAATGCAAGTAATGTTAATGTGACTGGTTGGGAACAAAGGCTGCAAGGTTGCAGATTTCGTGGGGAACCCTAATTTAGGGTTTTTGTGAGGGATATATTAATCACTGTGAAGTGTGAAGTCCTTGGAGTTAGCGACCATGGATACGGATGCTTTCCAGAGAGAGAAAACCGTGCAACAGAGAGAAATATATAAGAATGCCTTTTATATATCGCTGTCTCTATATAGGTTCACCTTGCGGTATAATCAAATTGGCGAGGTCTGGTTGGTAAAGAGAGAGAATTAAGGACTTAAGGTAATGTTAATATATTGGTATACAGCGAGCAATCTGACACTCATCAGATAATCTCGCGATCTCGACATTGAATAGTCAATGATTAAGGATTTTCTGAGGGTGAAAAGCAAGAAAGTTAAAGAGAGAGAAAACAAAAAACAGAATTACGCAAAGGTAAGAATGAGATAGCGAAAGGAAGATGCTTTCCTTTCACCTGGTCATAAGGAACAACCAGCAGAGAACGAGGCTGGCTGACACCTTGGTAAAAAATATCGGAAACTGTCAGGGTTAAATTCGGAAGAGAAAAAAATTAGATTTCATAAGGGGTGTTTGGAAAAATCCTTTAGCTCAAAAAATCACTTTTACGTCATTCAATTTCTTTTTTTAATGTATAACTTTTACGTTTTACTATAGAAAATTTTCGGTGGTGTGTTTGAATTAACTTTAAAGAAATAGGTTTTTTTAAAAAAATAAAGTGATTTTAAAGAATATTTTTTGAAAAGATGCAAAAAAATAGCTTCAAGGAAAATTATACTAGTTTTCTTATAAAAAATAACAGAAAGAGGAGGTGTTTGGGTTGTTATCTCAAAACTATGGTTTTGAATTGAATAAAAAATATATTATATGAAAAGTGGAACTGTTTGTTTTCTTCTTTTTTTTTTCCCAAAATCATGATTTTTTTTTTTTGATAGACCAAACACACACTATTTTTTGGTATAAAATTACTTTAAATAAGTTAAATTAATGGAAAAAAAATATAAACAAATACTACTTAAACTTCAAATTTTAAATTAGTCTCCCTGCAAGAATATAGCTATTAAATACACTTGAATAATATTTTACAACTCATTTCTGAAAAAAAAAATCACGACTTTATAATTTTAAAATTCAAATGATATTTTTTATTTTTCCTCCTTAAATCAAACAACAATCTATAAAAATGGAAAATTATACTCTTAGAATTATTTTTCTCATGAAAATTCCTACTCATGTTATTCAATGTCTTCTTTAATAATTTTACTTTGATTATAATCAACATTCAATATAAAATACTTTCTGTGATCCTTATTATAAGACATCAATTAATAATTTTAACAAATTAATAAAAAAGGTTAAATGCATTAAATTTATCCTAAAATACAAGTAATTTCTAATGTTATCCTTATTGAATACACTAAACTCTAATATCATATTAATATTACTCTCTCCCCCAACCCCTATTTTTTTTTTTCGCAAGGTATCCCCAGCTCGGTAGGTTAAGGACTAATCCTTCGCTCATTGTGGGTTCCCCTTACCCCTATTAAGTATGGGTAGACATGAAAAAAAAAGGGAAAAAAACAGTGGAAATATGCAAATTCCAATTCAAATTAATAAGATTCGGAAATCCCAAATCAGTCTTTTTGTACTTTTTTCTTGTGTAATTACGAAAATGTCACTAAATTTTTAACAATACGTGTATTGTAATTCAAAATAAGAGTATCTAAATTAACAATAACATAAACATTTAGGTACTATGTATTTACGCTATGAGTTGTTTGAGCTGTTATTGTTAATTGAGATACTCTTGTTGTGAATTACGATACTCGTGTTGTTTAAAATCCAGTGGCATTTTCATAATTGTACAAGAAAAGAGTACAAAAAAATTGATTTGAGATTTTCAAATCATGTTGCTCTGAATTGAAATTTGCATTTTTCTATTGTCTTTTTTTGAGATTTTTCTAAAAAAATAATTAATGCTCCTTATAATAACATCAACATTAATAAGAACCAGATGGAGTATAACATTAATAAGGACTAGAGTGTTTGGATAACCCCAAACCTAGGTTTTAAAAACCCTTTTCTATAAATTAAGATAAAAACCCCCTCACATACTTACTTCATAAATCATAAATGCGGAGACTTTCCAAAGGAGCCTGTAATTACTATTATTGTCAAAATGCAAGTTGACAAGTTAAGTTTATTGTTTTCATGTTTATAGTTTAACTTTAACTATTTGAATTTAAAATATATAAAATTTTATGTTTTTATATTTAAATTATTTAATTATACAGTTTTAATACCTATTTATTGATTCTCTTATAAGTTTATAAGTTTACCGCATTGTCATGAGTTTATTTGAACTCATGAGCTTGAGAATATTGATAATTGGTTTTGTGTGTTTCAAAAACAAATTTTTTTACATATTCATTTTATATAACATAAAATTATTTAAAATAAATTAAATAAGACGGTGTGGAAAATAAAAATAAAAATATTTCTAGGCAGAAACAAATATTTGTTCTTATTTGAAAAATAGACAAATAATATGAATATTTTCTTTAGACAATAAATAAAAATTGTTTTGTTCTATACTATCCGACCACAACGACAGAGTCAGGAAATCATAGGGCCTGTTTGGGAAGGTCTTATTTGAGATAATAAGATCTTATTTGCGGAGTACGAGGTAAGTATGTGAGAGGGGTCTTTCTCGTACTGCGTAATAAGATCTTATTTTTGAAAAATAAGACCTTCCCAAACAGAGGCATAGTCAAGCACTCCAGCCACCCCCCTCCTTTCTCCACATTCATAATAGCCTTAATTTAAAAAATAATAAGCCCTCCATTATCAAAGCTCAAAGTTAATGAATAAAGTTAGACACACATATTAAGACATAATTTAGTGTTTGGAAAAAAATATCTCATCTTCCTTATCTTACTCCTAGTAAAGATATGCAGTTGGACCCACCGTTATTATTTTTTGCTTCATTAGAAAATGAAGCGTTCCATGGTTCTTCATATATTTGGCCAAAAAAATATGGTTATTTATACATGACCAACATTTTTATAATGAAAAAGTATATCAAACAATGATGAAATTTTGTAATATCACTTTATAGTTACTAATAAAGGATTCTCCTAATTTGGTACTTGTATATATATATTCGGTGACAGTGGGATTAGAAGCTTTAATTGAGGCTATATAAACAAGCACATGTAGGCGTTAGCCTCTTGATTCGTAAAAATTCTTGATAGCAGCACCTCACACCGTTTAGATTGTTGGCAGCATGACCATATGGGCAACACTTGTAGAAACACAATAAATAAACAGTTCAAGTCGTGCTTAAAGGTACTATCTTTAGAAGATATTCCGCAACCCCCTAATGAATTAGGAAGTGGCGCTCCCAGAATAAAACGAACTCTTCCTACATGAAGTAAGGTGACAGAACTACAAGAAGATAATTGTGGAGCTCAGAAGAAAAGGAGAGGAGAGGAACTCAGGGTAGAGTTAACCTCAGAGCTCTCTTACCTTCCTCCTCACATTGCCTTTTATAGGCAGAAATCTATATGGCCGTTGAGTAGTAATAATGACTATTAACGATAGTTTAATGACAGTTACAAAATTATAATTGAATGTAATAAAACCTTTTAATTCAATTAAAATGACAGTTACAAAATTATAATTGAATGTAATAAAACCTTCTAATTGTTATTAAAACTGTTAATTAAAATTCCAACAGTCATTTCTAACGGTCAGTTCAATAACTCCTTTCATCAGCCTTTTACTAACTCAAGCTCATATTTGATGGTATATTAAGGCATTCCCAGTCTTGAGTTATATAAGACTTCTTCGTTTGACACACTTACACACAATAACTACAACAATCCCCCATATGTGTCAAAAGGAAGCTCTGTAGTCTCATAACCTGAGTTATACACGTGGATATAACCATTGTATCTGGTGGACCTTTTCACTATGAACCAGACCTAGACAGTAACACTTAGTACACAAAGTGGTCCTATGGATTATAAACCAACAACTCTTAGTTGTATACTAGAGATATTAAGAGTCAAATTATACCACACACTTCCTATTGTTAATGCGTTTTTGCACATTAAAACGGCCATACGTATGTTCTAATATTTAAAATGCTCTAGAGATCTCGTCACGATCTCATAGGAGCGACCCCACTCCACATTCATATAGGTGATTTCATGAAATGTACTTGTAATGAGTACATTATCCTGTAGGATTATGAAATCATTAAGAGCTTTTATTCAACCTCACCAAAATACATTCTAGTACTTTCCATGCCATAGGAAGGGACTGATAAATTTTTTTTAGTGCTAGCAGAACTAACAAACGACTTGTTCTTATCCATTGAACATCCTTCATAAGATCACCAATTAAAGAGGTTGGGTTGCTATCGTTGTTAATTTCAAATTGGCTTTAGTCCCTTTCCCCTCGACTAATTTGCTTCTTCCTAGAGTTTTATTAACAGATCTGCAGGTCAATTTGTCGACCTCACAAAATCGATTAAGATAACTCTATAATTATTAAGTTAGCATATTCACATAATATCTCAAACGATTTACATTTGCGCCATTGTTCTTTTACAATGGTCATTACTATTTGGCAATTACATATTATTGACACCAAGTGCCAGTTTCACGCCAAAAAAATTGTTAAGTTTTTAATAACATAGTCTTTAATTGCTATCTTCAGAATAATAAACTCTGGCTCAGACAATATTTTAATTTTGGCTATCAGTGAATTTTCTCATATAACTGAATTTCAGTTAACATCCATATATCTCATATGGGAATCCACCATATATGATACCAATATTTATGATATCCCTTAAAAATTTCACTCTTCTCATAAGAGTTAATATATGCTCATTCTCCATATAGCATATACCAGTTATATCTCAGAAGCATTATCACATTTGAATGCAACAAATTCTCAACAATTTGTGCAAATTAAGTTAAATTGGCTTCAAATTGGTGTTAGAATCATACAGAATATTCACAATGGATTTTTAAAACCAAAATCTCAAAAAATTTCTCCATATAATATATAATTAATATTCTTTTATGATTTCAACACCCAAAATCACATTTGCTTTACACATGCTTTAATATTCAATTTTGAAGCCACAATATAAAGCATGCTATTTGCATTAGAAATTCAATGTTCACAATAGCCATGCATATATATATATATACCACTATAAATATATTCCCACAAAATCATGAAACTTAAACACATTTATCTCGATCTAGATAAATAATTAAATTTTCATGTTACCATCATAAGCTTATTTCAAACCACACCAAAATTTTCATAGTTCATATAAACTTGTCTTTTATTAAAGTTGCTCTCAATAGCAATTAGCAAACCCCCCACTTAACTTTAAAACACAACTTGACATTTATCAAATGAGGCTAGGAACATTTTTGTAACTTTAAAAGAAACATATTTTACAAGGTACACCCACATGTTCAGCAAAGTTAAATATTTCAAATAAGTTTCACCCATGTTTTATCTTCACAAGTGTAACCCCCATTCCATTTAAGAGAATCAAATGCAAAGTCATCATGAACATTAGATCACCCATAAGTATTTGTCACTGCACATAATATAAAATATACATTTTCCAAAACAATATATTATTTGAGAACCCAAGCATCAAACTTCAATATATCCA
>JBAGKO010000002.1:4764450-4777226 GCA_037177275.1 Acacia concinna | reverse complement strand
CTGGCCAGGTTTGACCGAGACTGGCCAGGTTTGACCCAGCCTGGCCAGGTTGGCCAGGATTGCTCGTTTCCTCGAGGGTGCACTCATTTCCTCGAGGACACCTCACAAATGCCAGGTAGGCCAGGTTTGACTTTCCGGGGGCCAGGTTTGACCTTACTGGCCAGGTTCTTCTTCAGCCCTGTAGGTGCACAATTTACCTTGTTTCCTCGAGGATACACACCTTTCCTCGAGGATACCTCATACTGGCCAGGTTTCTCCTGCCTGGCCAGGTTTGACCGTGCCTGGCCAGGTTTGACCCTGCCTGGCCAGGTTTGGCCCTTACTGGCCTCTCTTAAGACAAAGTCATTCAGACCCCGAGTCCTCGAGGGTAGACACCTTTTCCTCGAGGAAACCATACCTTTTGACCTTACTGCCAGGTTCTTACCATAACCTGGCTGTTATAGCCAGAAGAGTCAGAAGCAATTTCCTTGAGGGTGATCATCTTCCTCGAGGTCACAGTATAGGCAAAGTTTCTGTAATGTTTAAACTGATTTTTCTTTTCCTAAAATCAAAGCAGATATTACTCAAGTATAATCACTTTAGTAATTTCCCTTTGTTTCCCATGATTAGAAACATTCACTTAAAAATCTTTCTAAGTTTGGCAATCATCAAAACATAGGATCTAACAAATCCAACTAACTTAACATAAGTTTTATTCTAATTGAAATGTATATTCATGCATTAAAATTTTAATTATTTTGAAATAGTTAGGCCTTTATGATTTTTTTTCCTTGAAATAAATGATATTTTGAAAGAATATTGATTTAGGGAATAGATCGGTTAGGTAATTAAATATGTAAACATACTCTTTGAAGGTAACAATCTTACGTATTATAACATTATCGGCCACACTTTTTTATACCGTCCCACAATAGACCTGGCTTCTCTGCTAAGCATTAAGTTTAGCAAGGAGAGCTCAATAGATATGGGCTATCCAAATTTAATTTTGGACAGTCCATATCTAACGTTTTTTTTAAATGACGATTTGTTAAGTAAAAAAATATTTTTTTTAAAGAATAATAGTTAAGAGATTATTTTTATTTTAAATTTTATACCTATTAAAATAATTTTTTAAAAAAATATAAACTTTTAAAAAAAACATATTTACACCGTCCAAATCAAATTTGATGAGCTCTCCCTACTAAACAATTTTGCTTAGTAGGAAAACCAATTCCACAACAATATATTGTGAAAGGTATGCTACAGAAATACATTTTCTTACCTTGTGATTATACATTTGTCTCAAATAATTATAAGAATAATAATGTTTTTGAGTACTTGAAAACAAAAGTACTTTTGTACTTGCGTAATGCAAACATGAGAAAAAGATTACAGAGAATGAAGGAGATAAAAATGGGGCATGGATCGGGTGTATGCCGACCCGGAACAAGGAACCGGAGCTTTTGGGTTTGGAGGTGACTAATGTAGGCAACTAGTGTTGGGAGTGGCTTTCTTTGCATGCAAAAAGCCTAATAAAGTGTTTCTGTTTTATGTTTCTTTGTTCCATACACGTGGCACCACATCTAGCTAGCTGTTCTCCCTTTTAATTCATGTGTGAAACCAAAACAAATTATTAAAAAGGAATTTTCAAGCAGGAGAAGCTAATTAATTAAGAAAAGAAGATGGAATATATATAATTTGTGTTGGGAAAAGAAGATTCCACCCTAAAAGGAAGGCTCCAAAGAAAGAGGCAAACTTGATAAAAGAGGCCACCCAAATCATAGCTTGTCACTCACTACCACCTGTCCACCTCCCCTTTCCCACTTTATTTTCTTATAAGCTTTATTATATTAATTATTTACTTCATCATTGCTTTTTTAAAAAAATATATATATAATACCACTTAAACTTTAAAATTTTATAATATTGATTTCTTAATAAGATAAATTGTGAATTGTTATACTCTTATTATTAATACATATACTTTTAAAAGCAATAAAACTAACGTAGGATTTTAAAGTTTAAGTTATATTTTCTTACCTCCTTAACATGCTTTTTCCTCTTTTCAAAACACACATTTGGCTTGTTAAGACAGAGCATATTCCCTTTTTTTCATCATAAGATCAACATTTCATTAATTTGAATTTAATTTTGTAAAATATTTTTCATTTATTTTATAGTGTAGCTTTAGATTGTTGGGGATTAAATTTAAGTAGCTTAAATTTGGTTATTTATTTTTTATGATTTAAAATTTTAATAATAATTTTAAAAAGACCGGTTAGGAAATAAAGAAGTGGAGAGGAGGATGAAAATGGAAGAGGAGACAATCCTTCAATGCCACATTGCCACATTTACATCTCATCTGAATATCTTTTTATAATTAATTAAATATCCTTGATAATTGCCTATAAATTATTTCGATCCAAGTCAACTTTTTTTTTAACACTTTAATTCGTTATCAACTTTGGGTGTTGTACTACTGACACAAATTTACCTTCTGCGCAGAAGATCCAAACATATTGAATTGCATTAGCTTTGGCCCTTTCCCCCTGTTCTCTTGGTCAACAAGATTGGATATTTGGATCAGCTATTTGATACTGTTTTTGGTCTTTTGAGCATTACACGCATCTTAAAATGCCAAAAGTGTTCAAATCCATGCTAAAATAATACAATAATTTCACTCATTTCTACTATTTTTTTAAAAGAATATAATTTTCTATATAATATTACCTCCGATCCTAAATATAAGACCCAATTGACATTTTTTAAGAATTTTAAGAAATTTAATTACATTACTTTAAAAGATTTACATTTATTATTTTTTCTCAAACTATTTTTTTCTAATTTATAAACTAATATATAGTATAATTATACACTATACTCCCTCCGTTCTTATTTATAAGAACCCGTTGACTTTTTTGGAGAATCTTAAAAAAAAATCCTAATAAAGTTAATTACATTACTTAATCATATCATATATCATATTTTATTACATTATATATGAGTTCATAAGTCAAACACCATAATTTGAAGAAAAAAGATAAATTTTAATATCTTAAAGTAATGTAATTAATTTTTTTAGGATTTTTCTAGGATTCTCCAAAAAAATCAATGGGGTTTTATAAATAGGAACGAAGGTAGTATATGATATGATTAAGTAATTTCTTTTCATTCATTAATTTTTCTAAAAAAAAATCAAATGAATCTTATATTTAAGATTAAAGAGAATATGATCATATATATTTTTATAACATATATAAATAAAGTTCTCAAATTAAAATATAACAACAGCTATTTGTACATGATAAATAATAAACAAAAATTAGTCAAGCCCTTTGCAACCTCAAAAAGTGCTTGTTTAAATAATTATTGTTTAGTTGAAACAAAATTCTTTTTACATATCCAAACAAAATTCTATTATTGACATCCTTGTTCAATAGTTTCAAACAAGAAATTGGTAAACGGAGGACTTAATTAGGTGATCACCTCTTAAAGGGTAGCTTTGACTAGCCCGTCAGTAATCATATTAACCCTCAAAGAAATAAGATTCTTATAAATCTAATATCTTGATTTATTTTAAGCTTTTTCTTACCTTTCTCAATTTAAAAAAGTAAAAAATAAAAAATAAAAAAAAATGTTGTGTTTTTATCAAGGTTCTAAAATATGGACCGGTCACTGAACCAGTCGGGATACTGGTCAAGGGCTAGTGACTTAGACCAGAGTCAAACTAGTGCTAAACCGGTGGGAATGTAAGAATTTTAAACTTATTTATATAAAATTCTAAAAAAAGTTAAAATAATTTGATTTTTTTTAAAAAAAAAGGGTCAGACCACCTGACTGAACTGGTTTAACCACCGGTAGAGTTGGGAATTAGGGTTGGCCCTTTAAGGGCCAAGGCCTTAATTGGGTTAACCCATTGAAACCCAACTTAAGAAAAACGCATGTCTTTCAAAACTCGGCTCGAGAGTGACGGGATAGGGCCAGCCCTACAGACCTGAAAGCTTTTAAACTATTTTTTTTAATATTTTTTAAAGAAACAAAATTAATAAATTATAACAATTAAAATTTTAATTTAACACACAAATTGTATCAACATAAAGTCTGAATTTTACATAGTATGCAAATATGCAATAAACAAGCAACATAATTTAAAGTACACAATTGTCGCATGTAATAATGTGTAATGTGTGTATGATATCCCGTGTCCGTCGTATCTTTTGTGTGAGCGTGTAATTGTGTGTGCCTGTGTGGTCAGTGAGGTGTATATGTTCATTAAATAATGGTCTAATGGGTTGGAGTTTTAACCCAAAATAAATTATACAGTATGCTATACATAATATAAAAAAAATAAAATGGCCTAAAAGGGCCGATCCGTGGTCCTGCAAAGTTGGCTCTTTTAAACTCGAGACGCTATAGGGTTGGCCCTTATAGGCCCAATTCCATTTTCAGCCTCCAAAATACAAGTCCAGCCCTCAACTTAAAAGAGTTTAAAAAGGTCAAACCCATCCAACTTTAACTACTGAATTTATCGGTCCGGTTCGAATTTCCAAACAATGGTTTTTATTAGAATGGATCCAAAAGGGCAACTTCAAATTTCTTTTCATGAGTATATATACCAATATTCCTTCCCTTTAGGTTGGGAAAAATGCCATTCCACCCAACCAACCAATCGATGCGCCTGCTCCAAACCTTTTAATTCTTTCTTACCAAACGTCGGCTTGGATAATTCATTGTCTTTTTCTATTTTGCAATTATTGAACTAATAGAATAAAAAATATATGTATTTTTTTCACCCCCAAGAAAAAAAAAAACTATGCTGAAGTCTGAACCATTCTTTTAATTAAAAAGTAATTTATCTAAAACAACACACTTTACCAACCGTGCATGATCCAACTAACAGGGCCTATGTTAATTAACCAATATATTGGATATAATTATTTGAGAAGGAAAAGTTCATAGTTATTCAAAATTTGTTGGACAAAAAAAAATTAAAAAAAATATGAGATCCACCCCATTTTCCCTCAATCTTATCTATTTTTATGGGAAGATAAGGAGCTCAATGATATTTATGCTTTAAATTATTGGTAATTTTATGAAATCGGAAATTAGTCCCACAATCACTCCTTCACAGTTGACCAGTTTAATGCCTACGTGACTCCATCTATGCTCCATTATCACTCCATATGAATGAGAATTCCTCAGTCAATAATTTTTGCGACCGTGATGTGTATTATTCATAATTATAATATAATTATATTTACAATTATAACTCATCAAGCTAATTTCATAAGAACAGTAATCATGAGCGCCATCCAATAATCATTTTTTAAGTGCTAAAGATTTTCCATATAATTAGATAAAAGATTAATTCTTTTCAACCCTGGAATGAACCTGATATTTGAAAACCAAAAAAGGGGTTTGCAGAAATTAAACTATTATTTTTTTGAAAAAAAAAATTGCCATACAAACAGTCGCTAGTAAATATTAAATAATCATCAAGATTCTTTAATTTGAACTTATAATATTCTGTGATCTTCAAAGTTTTTTAATAAACTCTCTAATTTTTACATCTATGAAAATAACTTAATTATTAAATTGTTAATTATTGTTATCAGTACATAATTTAAAATTTAGGAAATTAATAAATTACAATTTTCTATATAAAATGATTTGAGGCTCGAAAAATTGTTCATGCCACTGTCATTTCATCACATCTTGAGTAGGTAAATTTAAGGAAAAATCCTAAGAAATTACCACTTGAATTATGAAATTTCAGATAGGTCATGTCAATATTGTATAAAATAAGACATTGGTTGGATGGTATCAATTTGTAATTTCAAAATTCAAGGTAAAGACCAAACTATCCATGAAAGTTGTATTGTGGGAATCAAAATGTGAATGAGGAAATTCCATCACACCGCTATCAAATATTGACTCTAATAAATATAATAGTAGGATGTTGAGTAATTACTAAAATAAGCAAATCAAACAATTATTTTCCTTTTTTCGCTAAATTGATTTTAAAAATAACTGTTTAATTAGAAACATGTTTTTTTTGTATTTAATTATAAAATACGATATTGTTTTAGAACCATCATCCAAATGGAAATATTTATTTTCCCCTGAAAACGTAGTTTTGAAAGTTGTTTCTATAAGTAGAGACAAAACTCATTTCACATATTTATCCCATAAATCATAAAACATTCTCAAAAGCTAACCCTAGAATAGTTAGATTAACATCACCTATGTTAAAAAAGAAACAATTATCCATACAAGATTTTCTCCTCTCAAAACTTAGTCCGAAAAATAACCTCATAAATGCCATAAAAACAAATAACCTCATAAAACTAGTTTAAGAACGATTTTTTTTTAAAAAAAAAACAAATAAGGCCTAATTGAATTGTCCGTAAAAAACCTCATATATTTAAAAATGACAATAGAACAAAAAGGGGCAAAAAAGAACACAGAAACTGAAAAAGGACATTGAAATAGAGCAAGTTTTGCATGTTAGCTGTTAGTATCGCCTCTTTTCCCTGCGTGACCATCGCTCCCCCATCAATTTTTGCCACTCCACATTTAATGTCTTTTCACTCACGGTTCACATCTCTTATTTTTCTAAATACTTTAAAAAAACTTTGATGATTACCAAGTTTTATTTTAATAAATTAAACTAAAAGGTTTTTTATTGTATAAATAAATATTCTTCTTAAAATTTAAACTTGTGTTTGTCTTCATAGCTGCAAGGTTGTTCACCACCTCAGTTAGGAGTTGTTGATGAGAATTTCAATTTTCAGAGAAATATAGCAATAATAGAGTAAAAATATTTTAAATCAAAGTCATCACAAATTTCTAATTCAATACAAAAATCATGATAATTTCTCTTCCCTCCTCTTCATTCTCTTTCAACCAAACAAGTTAGCCAATTTTTTTCCCCAAACTTTGTGGCAGGCAATAGAAGGAAAGGGGACATGTGGAAGATATGTGCGCAAAATTTATATACATACTATTATATGTTACTTATATCTTTAATATGAGACATGTTTAGAAAATTGATCTTATCTTAAATAAAAAATATAATTTTTGTGTTTGTAATTTTTTTAATTAATATTTATTAAAGTTCCTTTAACAATAGTTAAGGAGAAAAGATATGGAGAGAATTAAGGAAGATAACCCGTATATTTGAGAAAATATATGTTATATTAATTAATTTAATTAATTTTTTTAATTTAATCAAATTAAGAAAAAAAAGAATTGGAAGGAGTATTATTTTCAACCTTGATCTCTTCATAATTGAATTAGGGGAAACTAAGATACCCGGAAAGGAATATAAAAAGAAAAAACCTACATCAAACGAACTGCATACGATAACATGCATGTTATAGTTTGGCCTTAAGTTATCGTTATATGGAGTATATACTAGTGTGTGTGTGTGTATTTTATAAAAAAAAATGTACATATAAAAATAAAAAATCGTATAGTTATGGGGTAGTGTCGTGTTCTGTGAGTCTTTTGGTGGAGGAATGCTTGTCACCTACTCCTTTTAAGTTCTCAAATCTCCAGATCAAGCTGGTGTGAGTTGAGACACCAAAAGCTTCAAGCTTCCATATCTCTCTCTCCTCTCTGCTAATGGAGGAGAAGCACAAATGCAAACTCTGCTCCAGAACTTTCTCTCATGGCAGATCACTCGGCGGCCACATGAAGGCCCATTTTGCCACTCTCCCTCTTCCGCCCAAGCCTCCACCACCACCACCTTCACCTTCATTCTCATCTTCTTCCTCACAAGATTCCGACGAGAAAGCACTCATTTATACTCTCAGAGAAAATCCCAAGAAAAGCTTCAAGCTTGCAGATCCTGAGTCCTCCTTCGTTGACACCACTGGCTCTGTTATTGTTCAGGACCGAGAGAGCGAGACCGAGTCAAAGAACCCAACTCGTCTTCGATCCAAGCGAACCAGAACTCAGAGATTAACACCACCGAAGAAGCCTAAACCGAGTCTCTCCGAGTCACCACCGGTGAGCTCTGTTTCTGAAACCAGCACTGAGGAAGATGTTGCCATGTGTCTCATTATGCTCTCCAGAGACAAATGGAAGAGAAACGCCATAAAGGCAGAAGAAGAAGAAGATCGTGGAGGAGTACGAGACGAGAAATCGAAGCGATTCGAGGAGATCAAGGTGAAGAAAGGAGTTCGCGGGAAGCATCAGTGTGAGAAATGCAGGAAAACGTTTCGATCGTTTCGTGCGTTAGGAAGTCACAGAAACGTTTGTTTCCGCGATGAAGAAGAAGCTAGAAACGCCGGAAGAAACAACAACAACAATGATCCGATTTTCGAATGCCCGTTTTGTTACAAGGTGTTCGGGTCGGGTCAAGCTCTTGGTGGGCACAAGAGATCTCATCTGGTTCAATCATCACCATCAACCTTGAACCACTCCGCAACATTAGTCAAAGAACAAAACCTCATAGATCTCAACTTGCCAGCTCCATTAGCAGCTACAGCAGCAGCAGAAGATGAACTCAGTGTGGTTTCTGATGCATAAAATTCTTTAGATCCTTAGCTTAATTCTTCACGCAATTGAGTAAAGCAAATTCCTTTTTGTCCTTTTAAATAATTCTTTATTTTTCTTTATTTCTTGTTTAGATCCAGTGCTTTTAATTAAGCTGCTACAACAACAATCATAGCTCTGCCTGCTAAGTTTATACTCTCTATAGACTTTAGGCGTTGAATTTGTAAGCTAACACCTGAGTTTTATTGTTTTTTTTTTTCAATCCTCCATTGTACTGCTCAATTTGTTGTCATTATTTTTGGAAACCAAAAATCTTTCTTTCTTTCTTTTTTCTGGGCGTTCATGATTGGACAGATTGGTTTTGCTTGTAAGTGAATTGGACAGAACAAGGACAGAATTCCTTGAATTTTGGGGATGAGTTTATAAGTGGTTTTTTTTTTTTTTTTAAGGATAGTGTGATGAAGAGAACGAAGTACTACTAGGAGCGGGAGATTGGCAGGTATTATTAATGTTAAGGAAGAATGAGTCAGATTTGTGGTACAGTACGTGTCGGTTACGTGATAAAGTATATTGCCAACCTAATGCTTTAGAGATTAGCAAAGACAATGTTTCTAACTAACGGGCATGAGTGCTATGTTGGACGTGGGATAATGTTATTGGCCAGTAGTGTATGTATAATTTATTTTTTTAAAAAAATAAAGAAATTATTTAATTATATCATATATATATATATTGTATATGATTAAATAATATATCATTTTATATATTATAAGACAGATATATTAGTCTATAGAAAAAAATGATAAAAATAAATATTTTTAAAATAATTTAACTAGTTTCATTAATTTTTTTAAAAAAATTACTAACTAGAAGTAGTATTATTTACAATACATCCAGCATTTTGATACTATTATTTTTCTAATGTTAAAGTACACTTTTGATCCTTTAAATTTAATCGAAATCTTTTTTTAGTCACTTAACTTTAAAAAGTATCTTTTTATTTTTTTTAAATTAATGCCGTTAACTTTACTGAAGAAAAATGATGACTTAGTAGAGTTAAAATGCGGACATAATTTAAATGGAGGCTTTAATTTTGACGGCTACTTGAATATTCATTAGTGTTTAAATTATTTTTCTATTTACACATATTTAAATATAAGATTATATTAGAATTTTCAATTTTGACATGTTAAGTCAGCATTTTCTATCAGTAAAGTTAATGTCTTGAATTTAAAATAACTCAAAATATACTTTTTAAAATCAAGAGACTAAAAAATGTGATTGACTAAACTTAAAGAATCAAAAGTGTATTTTAGTTTTTTTTTCCCAATGGATTGAACACCTTAAATTATGACATCAAATGCTACTATCAGGATGCTGGATGCTTACCCATCATTTTCAATGCATTCAGCATTTAATATTAGACCTAATTCATGAATTGATTGATACTATGGTTGAGGGAGCAATAATAGGGATATTTTGTGGATAAGATTATAAATATACGAGATAGAGTGAATTATTACATTTAAGACTAAAATTAACCCATGAGCAGTGGAGAAGTTACAATAACATATGTAGAGCAACCTTTAGTGTTATATAAAACGCACTTTTAATATTTTTCACACAAAGAAAATTTTAAATTTCATTAATTTTACTATAAAATTTAATAATTTTTCAACTCTACCCCTATTTAATATACATAATATTAAATAAAAATAAAGTCAATGTAATAATAATTTAATGGCAAAATCGCACACTTACATTAAAACTTTAATGAGATTTTTTATAAATATAACTAAAAAGAAAATCTTCTCCTTGTGCCTTATATATACAACCAAAAGAGTAAGTTAATAATAATGCATTTAATAAACAATAAGGCCTAGCACAATTAACACTTAGTTGGATTCTTTAAACATATAAGAAGAGATTTGCTGCTTAATGATATATATGGATTGTGAAAAGAGTCTCATTGCCAACACCAACACCCTTTGAGAAATCTATAATGCTAGGGACTGGACCCACACAAAAAAAAAAAACAGAATGCATTTAATAAAAGGGGAAATAGGTGTGAGGGGTATTTTAGTGATTGTGATAGCGACCACGCCTTTATTGGTTTGGTGGATGCGAATGTGATGGCTTGCTTTCAAAAGAATTTTACTTCAATCCTTCCTGGGACTGATTAGAGAATCTTCAACAGTATTATTAATTAAAAACCTTTTTAGTCAGCGGCAACAACGTGAACCTAGCTCCCAGACACAGCATTATGTAGGCGAAGAAAATATTACATCAAGATTAATTCCCTTTTAACCCCTGTTTGACATGTGTTTGTGTGTGTTTGTAAGTGATTTACCGTTAAAGATTGAAATATGGAATTTTTAAAAAGCTTACAATACAGTTAGGTTAAGAGGAATTATGAGTAGCCTTGATAATATGAGTCAATTTTCTGAGCAAAAGAAAAAAAAAAAAAAGATAATCGCAATCAGTTTCGGCCTTTTTTTTTTTTGAGTTGATTTAGTACGGCATGCATAAACTATACGAACATTATTAATATTCGAATCATTTTTTAAAATGTGGGTGTGTTAAATTTGGCTAATGGCCATGGTGAAAACGCGAAATGTAACACATGCATCCTCATTTTAGTTATTTGAACTTCAATTTTGAGGTGACCAATGAGGTTTGACTTAATGGAAGGGGTTTATTCATAACCATGTGCAAATCAAATTTAGAATTTTCATTAAGAGTGGTTCCTTGCCCATATTTAGCAAGGTATTAAAAACTGGACTGATCACTGAACCGGTTAAAGTATTGGGTTAAAGGTCAGTGAGTTAGATCGGATAACTAAATTGGGGCTAAACCGGTGAGAAAGTTAAGATTTTAGGCTTATTAGTATGAAATTATAAGGGAATTTTTAAGAAAATGGGTTAGAACAGGTTCACTTACCGGACCAGTCCGGTTCACCACTGGTTTGACCAGGTCATACCGGGTCGACTGGTCCGGTTCACTTCTACAAATTGCACCAGATCAGACTGGTTTTCAGTCTGAACCGGCCGGTTCGATCCGGTTTTCAATTCAGAGATATTTAGAGAACAAGTTTAGTGATGGGCACCATAATCTTATCAAATCTAGATTTGTTATCTTTATTTTCTTTAAAAATTCTCCCTCCAATCCACAATACATGGCATTTCTAGAAAAAATGCGTGTCTAAAATATAAGTAATATCCAATTTAATTAATGCTATTTTTCTCGTTTTTCCCATGTGATTTACTTTCTAACTTTACCCACTCATTATATCCTCCTCTTTCTTTCTTTATTTTGCTTTCGCAAGATATTCTCTAACCCAGTTGACCAAGTACTAATCATCTGCTCATTATAGGTTTTTCTATGGGAAGGGCAGTTGGCCAGGATATTTAACGCTGCTCCATACCCAATATCAAGGATCAAACCCCTGACTAAGGTTAAGGGTGGAAGAGCCCCTACCGCTCTACCACACACCCCTTGTTATATCCTCCTCTTTCTAAAATAACATTTTAAATGCCATTATACACATTTTTCAAGAAGGGTAAATGCAAAATCCTTGACTTAAAACTCAATTATCCATACACTTAATCAAAATCGCAAGATAATCAACTATACCATGAAGAATAGAGAAGATTCAACTCAAAGGTCTACTATATTAGAAAACTATCATCTTTACTTTTCAAACACCAAATGTTGTTGTCAAGGTCCTTTTTCAAACCGAAGTACACCATGATAGAAAATAATCAAATTAACTCATTTGGAATCACCTATAATAATTAAAAAGAATTAAAACAATAAAGTTACTTTATCTATGATAGAAAAGAGACAAACTAAACATTTGAGAGCTATCATGGATAATAAAAATCATTTATAAGCATTTCATATAAGAATTTCTACTTTACTATAAGTGATCATAACATATAAGCTTTGTGATGCTACCAAATTTTAAGTAGGTACCGCAAGTGTATGGGCCGTAGAAAATAGCAATTGGTAAATTAAGGTCGATCCCACAAATACTTAGGATAATTGATAACTAGGCATTAAAATTCTCATTTTTCATTCAAGTTGAGCATATCAAAATTGATTTCAAAGAATGAAGAAAAAATTAATTAAAATCTAAGCAATAATTATCAAACTATTAAATGCAAGTTATCATAAAGAGCAACTTAGAGTTACTAATTCCTCGCTAGCTTTATAAAACTTGTTTTCACTTAATTAGTTTTTCTCAATGTTAATTTTGTTAATCTCAAGTATTAATAGTTATAAGTGCCTTTCGA
>JBAGKO010000002.1:4729205-4764350 GCA_037177275.1 Acacia concinna | reverse complement strand
CACATTAATAAATTAAGAGTAAAATTGTATATTAATATCAAAATTTTAATGAGCTGAGTTTCAGATTTGTTGAGATTTATTTTAAAAAATGAGCAAGGAGTAATGTAGGGTATAGGGTTGAGTTTTTTTTTTTTTTTTTTGCCAACTGTAGGGTTGAGTTTAATTAGGTAAGGACTATGATTAATAAATTAATTAAAATTCAGATTTGATGGATAGAAAGAAAGATGAGGGGCAAGGGCGACCATAGAGATTAGACTCATTGGTTTATCGAAAAAAAGAAGAAGAAGAGAGATTACACTCATTGGTTAATTTGGTCAACATCAAAGAGTTATATTGACCTTAATCGGCTTCTCTCATGTAAATTATTTATTCTTCTTGTTACTAATTGCTATACTCATTACGCCGTCCTTTATTATCACTTCAATTCATGACCTACTTTGACTCAAGCAATTTTGTTTTGTTTTGTTTTTTTGCCGGACGTTGACTCAAGCAATTTTGTTTTTTGTTTTTTTTTTGCCAGCCCTTTTAACATCAGATATCAGAGTTTAATTTTGGAAAATAGAATAAAAATATTTGGCAACAAAAATTGAACCAATTAAATATCAGAGAAATTGCTCTAATAAAACAAGGACATGACTCATTAGTATATGTGTTTGAATCATCCTATCAATGTAAGGGAACTTGTCCATGGCTGTTTAGTAACAAGAATGTGTTCAGGACTTTTAAAAGGCATGTTAAACATAAAAGTTCAGGTTTAGACTAATTAAAAGGTATGTTAAGACTGTCAGGTGGCGTGAGGCTGTCATAAAATTATAAAATAAACATAAAATAAAATAATTATAAAATTGCTTAAATTATATATTTATTTTGTTGAAATATAGTGGAATGGCAGTGGAAAAAAATGTTTAGGGAAAAGATTTAGGATATGGAGTAATGGAGGTCACCTTGTACATAATAATAATATATATATATATATAATAAAAAAAGGAAAAAGTTAAAAAATGGTTGAAAAATAAAAAAGAAAAGATATTAAAAAAATGAAATCTTATGAAAAAAATAAATATCATATAAATACAAAATAAAAGAATTTTTTTAAAAAAAAATGCAGGCTTTCTTAACAAGCTTAGTGCTAAAAAAGGCTTGTAACTTGTCACATGCTAAATTTAACTTACTTGTTATAAGGGTTTATTTTGTTTCATTTCTAAAATCTAGGTTTGACTAAATTGAGACAAAACTCATCTCACATACTTATTTCAGAATTTGTAAAAGTTATTCTCAAAAACTAATCTAAACGGACACAATATAGGTCAAACCTAGCTTATTTCCACTTTTAATCCTAAAAGAAAAAAATATATTAAGGACCTAACTATTATACTTTGTTTTCATATTAAAGTGATAGTGGATGTGAAGATTACAAGTACTGCTATAATCAATACATGTGGCCTCCTACAATAGAGCTTTTAGTCATAAAGCCTTTTGGTGGCACCTAACTGCCATTGATTTGCTTCTTTTTCAACTCAATTGTCATTTCCCCTGACCTAAGCTTTACTTATAATTAATTTGTGGTAATTGAAAGTAACTTTGTGATTCTGAATTTTCATATTCATTTCATGCCTACGGATGATATATATATATATATATCTCTCACACACACAGTCCCTCCAGTTCTAAATATAAGATCGCGTTCTGTGTCTACAATGAGGTCTTATATTTAGGATCGGAGGAATAATAAAAGTGATAATTTTGTATAAATTTATTATGTGTGTGTAAATAAATAGATGGACCTTGGGCTTGGCATTACATATAATCTGAACTATAAGTAATTTTATGAACCATAGCAGGCAAATGATATTTTGATATAAAATTTAAGAAAAATATAGAGCAAATATTGATATAAATTCAAAATACATAAAAAGATTTTTTATGTTATTATTTAAAAACTATCCTATAAGATGATAATTACAGAATAAAAGATAAATCAAACATATAGAATTTGTGATCTCCTTCTCCCAATCAAATTCAGACGATTCAATTATTAAATCCTAATAGTATGAGTACAATGTGCATGCTTTATTTAATGCGCAAATATTGTGAATAATAACTAAGGAAAAGTAGAAGGAGATTTCTGGTATTGCATATCTGGCATGTTACCGATATGCGATAGATTTATGATTCAAAAACTGAAATTCCCTCAAAATGCTGCCTTGAAATGGGTTCTTGACTTCTTTCTGGCAGGAAATAAACTAGTATGCCATTTTTGCCCTCAATTTATTTTAGGATTACTCTGTATTTATGCTCTTTTCACCTAAGAGCCATTGCTCAACCCCCCAAGAACATCTTATTGAGAAGCATGTGACTAAAATTTTCTAAGACAGGAGCTCTATACTCAGTAAGGAGACACCATTCTTTTACCTAGAGCCAAGAACGTCCATTAAAAAAAGAAGATATTTTGGCTATAAAAAAAAATGATATTTTGTCGCACAATCATATAATTAGGATTAAGATGTAAATTTACTCTATAAATTTTCATTAGGGAGTTATATTGCCTTGGAAAATTTTTCAAGTTCAATGTTGCCTCAAGAGGCTCCGAAAATATCAATGTTGCATCATATTGTTAAAAAAATTAACATTGACAGTTAAATTTTAACAAAAAAATGGCAACATTATTTCTTAGCGAGAACTTCTAAAACAAATTTACACCTTAACCCTATAAATTTGTACTCAAGTGAGATGTCCTTAGAAATTGCCAAGCCTACCCAATCAAAGGCCTTCAAATTTGGGCTTTGCTTTGGACAATATTAGTCTAGCCCAAAGTCGCTTAATACTCTCTTATCAACTAAGGGTATGTTTGGATTTAAGGTTTAAAACCTTGGTTTTGTCACAAACCAAGGTTTTGCCCAAAATTACCAAACACCCCAGATAATTCTAAAACCATGATTTCACAAAAAGCTCAATTTCAAATCAAGGTTTTTGGAGGTAAAATTTTCTTGCTTTTCCAAACACCTTTTCAGACACATTTTCTCTCTCCTCACATGGCATATGTTTGTTGTGTCAGGGGGAATATTGTCTCTTTCTTTTCCCGTGAAAAACTCTTTTCTCCTGCCTTGTTCTTTGCTTCATCTTCTTCCTTTTGTTTTCCATTTTAGGTCTCTGTTGGCATTTGAGAGATTGCGGCAAGGGTGGAAAGCACAGATTGAAGGTGCGAGTGACGAGTATCTTCGGAGAGCAGGTATGTGAGTCACGTGAGTAGATGGTTTGCATCTTCTATTCTCGGTTATGATCTTGACGGCGTGGGACACTTTGGTTGCAAACCTGCAAGTGGACGGACCTCGTGTGCTTGCCGTGACCAAAAGAAGTCACCGGTGGTCCAATCGTGTTGTGGTAGGAAGGCTATTTTGATTGTGTTTCACTGAACGTTAGCAGGAAGCCACCGTGAGCAGGAAGCCGCATTCGGTGGTTTTGCCCAAGGTTAGCTTCTGATTCTATGATCTTTATGTGTGTTATATATGATTGTGCATAATCTGTGGTAGTTTGGTGTTTGCCCTGTTCTGTCCTTGTAGGAATATGGTTTTATTTAAATTTTCCTTGAGCCTTCTAGTTCTCTATGGGCCCTTATTTTCCCTTCTTTATATGATTATGATGATTACATGAAGAAAGCATTATGTCTCTTAGTTTGTGTGCAATATATTCTCATGTGAAACCTTGTTAGATGTTAACTGTCAAGTGTTTAGAGAAGTCTGAAGTTGCTATAATATTGTAGCAAATTTATGTAGTTTTTGGCGTGGCAAGTTGTTAACAGAGATTTATTGATTCTGGAGTACAGGCAAAAGAGTTATTTGAATGATACTGGAGATTTATTTAATTATGTCTGTGCTTATACATGCATTGTTTCAAAAAAAAAAAAAAAAAGTCTCTTTGATAAGGCAAACCATATTTGCTCAATGTCCTTGGTTCTTGTGTTTCCCAGTCAATGTAATAATAATTCTTTTGAGGAAATGATTTTTTCCCATTGTTGAAAATAATTTTTCCTATATAGCGTTCTTAAGGAATTACTAAAAAGTCAAAGCCAAAAGAAAGAGATAAGGAAGGGAGATCTATCTTTCAATTACCAAATATCCTTTTTTGGGATAAGTATTAATAACTGGAGTAGAACTTCAACAAATAGTTTTCCTCTATTTAGAAATTTACATTGTATTGTGTAGACTGTTTTCGATCTTTGTAGAAGTGTTGGATATATAGTGATGTCTTTTCTTACATGCATTGTTTTCAATGATGGTCAATGATCATTCACTCTATGCATGATCTTTGAAGGTTCATGCTCTCCGAAGCTTTTGAATCACTATGTGCTATATATGATTGTGCATGATCTCTGAAGGTTAGCTTGTGATTCTGTTATTTCTGAAATTAGAGATGATCTGAGTATGTATGTAGTATTCGAATCATGCATTCACTCTGTCTTGCAGCCACGTTTGTCCCCCATTTCTGGTTTTTGAAATTTGAGTTTTACGCAGAGTTTGAGAGAAAACTTTGTGTATATAATTGGAAGATTGTTTGAGTTTTTTTCAATACTTGATCTTTACTTTGGTCAGCTGAAAAGCAGTGTTACATTTGTATGTTATTTGCGCAGAGTCTGGGAGAAAACTTTGGTTATATTTGTATGAGTTTTTTGAATTTTTTGGATATATCGTGTTGGTACGGGTCTGTGTTTCATTTTCACATATTATCATAGAAATACCATTTTTTAAATATATATATATATATTACCTTTTTTTTCATCTTATAATATGCACAAATTTCGTAATTTTCATATCGTAATCTAATCAATTTAAATTGTGATATTTATTATGAATTTTTAATGTTAAAATAATTAATATTACATCATAACTCTTACATATAATTATTACAAAAGCTAATGTCCTTTTTAGTTATTTTACACTAAAAAAAGCTATTTCAATTACATTTATTCAAATTAGTTTTTCATTAAAACTATTCTGCAAAAGTCAATTCAAATAAACACTAAACCGAGTCCTTAAGAAATTTAAATTTTAATCATTTGGATATAAAACCTCTGGATTTTCCAAAAATATATAAAAAAAATCCATATTTTGTTATGATTATTTGTCTCGCAAAGCAAGAGACATAACATTGTGATTCTTTTTAAAACAAAATTGACTACTAAACTAAACACAACAACGTGATCGGTGTGGTGCAATCAAGATCCTTCATTCCCCCCCTCCTTTTGACCAGAAGATCCTACGATTTAAATGAAGTCTTTGACGATCTTGCTGGTTTGCATACACTTAAATTTAATTTAATTTAATTTTAGATGACGGTGCGTGGCAATAACCAATAAGCAACTGACACGTGATTACTATCATTGAGGTCTCCTACTTGACCTTTATTGTGTGCAATACTCCATCCAATTCACAAAATTAATCACTTGATTCCATTATATAAATTACTTAGAAAATAATTAACACTTATTTATCAAATTTTTCTTATGTAATTAATATTTAAATGTACTGACTTTTTATACTCCTTCAAAACCTAATTTAATATGAATAAATTTAAAAAATTTCTAATTTAAAATATACTCAATGGTGAGCAATTTGACCCATGTTCTTATTGGGGTTCTTTTTTAAAAAAAAAAAATTAAACTATGAATTTATTAAATAACTTAAATTGTCGGCCGGAATATACCGGTACTAGAGGGACAACAAGAAAATGAGACAAATGATGAGGTGTCCAATAAGTAATTCCATGATGAAAGCAAATGGCCAACTTAGTTTCGCTTGGATCTACTACATATTTTGATTTGACTGTGAGCCCATAGCCTGGAACACGTGGTTCATATAAAATATAGAAGTGTCTCATTTAAGAGAAAAAGAAAAAACAAAATAAAAATAAAAGTATGATCGGTCAACCAAAAAAAAATTGATTGGGCAATATGTATATATGAAAAAAGTGATTTACGAATATAAGTACTCTTTTATTAGAGACAATTATGCTCAAAATCCAATCAAACACCTAATACATGAACCTCTTATATCAAGTAAAAAATAAAATGAGTCATATTTATCATATTACGAGGGATTAGTCTAAAACTTTAAAGCTAATAATATAAGCAAGGAGGTTGGATTTGGGGGAAAGACTAATTTTTCACAATGTAATAAATCAATATTTGATTATTTAGTAGGAGAAGTGCACATATTTATTATTCTTTTTGGTACTAAATATAACATTTAATTGATTATTTTTTAAAGAGATTAAAAAAAATAAGTTATTTAATTATATCACATAAAGTATATCATTTTATTATATATTAATTTATAAATTAGACAAAATAGTTTAAAGAATAACAATAAATCTAAATATTTTAAAGTAATGTAGTTATATTTCTTAAAATTCTAAAAAAAAAAGAATCAACTAAATTTTATATGTAGAACTAGAGATAGTATCTTATAGTGTTTTAAATATAACTGCCTCCCATAAGAGGATAATTGTGTTTAAAAAAAAAATACCAATAAGCAATACTCATATACTAGATAAAATAAGTAATCATAATTCACTCAAGAGTTTGAGATTTTTTAATGAAAAAACAACTGTTTTTTTTATTTGGAAAAAAGCTTGAAAAAAATTAAGATGTTTGTTGAAGTATTTTAAAAGGATTGAATTTATGAAAAAAATTTCTTATTGATTTGAGAAATTAGCCTAAATACTACTCTTAAAAATCATCAAATACAGTCAATTAGAAAGAATCTTCACGAAAATGAGTTATGCAAAATGTCATAGAATCTAAAAATTAATAATACCTTTTTTATGGCAGAACAACTAATAAACACCAGTACTAATCAAACACAACATTCTTTTCTATTTATAAAATTTCATAAAGTAATTCACTTTTCATAAAATGTATATATTATGTATTTTTTTCTGATTTAAATATTTTTATTATTAAACCAAGCAGCCCCCGGTATTTGCATTAGGGCATACCTAATTTCTGTTTCTTGATATCACATGCCCACCTACTTTTAACGCAAAAATAAAGAGAGGCCTCGCCAAAATATTCTAATCCCTATTGCAAATGGTCAATGAATCTAAATGTAATTATCGGGCAGAGAAAAAAAAAGAATCTAAAAGTAATTAATTATCATGACACAACAATAATTTCAGCCTTGTCATCAATATGTTACCCAACATTAAGATTATTTATGATAATTTAATGTTACTTAACCTTAAGATTATTTATGATAATTTAATTTATCGCTATTTACTTATGAATTATTTATCTGACATCTCTAATTCTGATGTGTTTTTTTTCTCTCTCCTATGTCATTTTTTTTTTAAAAAAATCTAAGTCTTGTGCTTTATATAAACTTGGGACGATCCATGATATTTAATAATTACGGACTAGTACAATTATATATATATATATATATATTCAAATTGACACTTTTTTTTTTAATAAAAAAATCAGCAGTTTTTAAAAGTTACATAAAAAAACTAAACTAAGCATAATCCATATAGCTTTGCCAATAAAAGTTCATTTAAATAAGAATTTGACGCACAATCTATAAAGATGTAGTTTCTAAAAGTTACATAAAAACTAACCTAGTTTTTAAAAGTTACATAAAAAAACTAAACTAAGTCTTGTGCTTTATATAAACTTGGGACTAGGATCTTTTGGAAAAATGGAGATCTTATAGTGTACCTACTATATCTTATACTCCTGATAGCAAGATGGAAGAAGATGAAATCCAATTTGAAGTTGATGGATCAGTCATAGCAGGTGGTAGTAGTGGATGTGGAGGAATTCTTAGAGATCATGAAGGCAACTGGATATGTGGTTTCAGCTGCAAACTCATCATCACGCCGCCAGCAATTGCATAAATCCTGAGCATATTGAATGGACTACATATATGCTGGACACGAGGTTTCATGAAGGTGGTCATCCTTTTAGATTGCATGGAGGCTATTAACCTCATTTTAAGAGGAACCATAGGAGATCACCACCCTTTTCTTGATATCATTGATGAAATTAGAAATCTGGTCCATAGGAATTGGAATATTAAATTTATTCATAGAGATAGAGAGCAGAATCAGATGGCTGATTACTTAACTAAGTTGACTTATAGTATAGTAGATAACTTTTGTATCCTTGATTAATCCCCACCTATATAGTCAGGGTCGATGGGAGTTCGATGAAGGAAAATAGTAATTATAGTCTTTTGTAACCTCTAATTAGATTGTATTTCAGTATGTATTCAAAAAAGAAAAGATGGAGTTTCAAAAACCACCTCTTTCGTGAAATTTAATTTTTGTGAGTAAGCAATGTGGGTAAAACGATCAATAGATAGTTTAGACTTATGAATTTAAAAGTCAGGGCAATTTGTCTGTTATAATATATAAATATAATGATAATACTTTTTTCAACCCACAATATAAGTCATTTTTAAAAGATTTATTTAGTCCATAATATAAATTACATGGACATAATGTTTATTTGTTAATGTTGCCTATGTAATTAATACAGTATGTTTTCTTATATTTTTATCTTTTCTTTAAAATCTCATTTGATATGGATAAAGTTAAAAAAATCAATTTAAAACATAGGCAACAGCTAACAATCAATTTTAATTTAGTTATGATAAATTAGCTGGAGTAACTTGAATGCTGTCATCATACTTTCTTATGTTTATTGAAGTGGTAAGGATGCCACTTTTGAAATATTGACAACTAATAAACCAAATATGGAGTGACTCTCATTAGGCTTTAAAAGCTTGACTGGCCATATAGCCTTGCTTTTTCTTTCCTTTTTTTTTTTTTGCCAGTAATAGCCTTGCTTTTTAATTGTAAGGATTTTTTGAATTGAATGTTAAATACAGTTTCTTCTATGGCTAAATTTTTCTGATTTTGCCTTGGATCATAAATATACTACTCCT
Organism: Acacia concinna; assembly: GCA_037177275.1. Lineage (NCBI taxonomy): Eukaryota > Viridiplantae > Streptophyta > Magnoliopsida > Fabales > Fabaceae > Acacia > Acacia concinna. Next base: position 4,755,408 of record JBAGKO010000002.1, on the reverse strand, counting down.
TTCATTTTTATTTATAAGATCTTTTTAGAGAATCCTAAAAAAATTTTAAGAAAACAAATTACATTACTTTAAAGACATTAAAGTTTATAGTTTTTTTTTCAAATTATGTTATTTGATTTATGAACTACTATATAATGTAATAAAACACAACATATGATATTATTAAGTAATGTAATTAGCTTTTTTAGAATTTTATTAGAATTTTCTAAAAAAAATCTTATAAATAGAATCAGATAGAGTATTTTTTATTGAAATACAGTGTCAATGTTTGGACGGTATTAAATTTTGATCCAAAGTTAAGACAGTGTAAAATGAAACAAAAGACAGTATATAAAGGTCTACGAAATTTTATAAATTTTCTGTTTTTTTTTTACCTGATGAAATTTTATAGATTACGATTAATGATTTCTACTCTTAATCATGAATGCATATAATGGATCAAACCATAAGGATTTAATTTAAAATTGAGTTAAAGTATATGGCCTCGGGGCTAAATTTTTCCTTTTAGTTTAATGCTGATAATAAATAAAATTTATTCCATTATTTTATTTGTGAAATGTGTAAATTCAATATCACGAAATCTGTATATTTCAAACTAATTATTTAGGAGGAATATGAGCTTTTTGAATATTGAAATTTTGTAAAATTATATAAATGTCTCTAGTATCTCAATTCATAGTTTAGATATATATTAGCTAAATGTTGAATTGAAATATTTTTGTTGTAGATTGATACATTTTTATTGTGAAAATTCAGAGATTTTTACGTAATTTCAAAAAATATCAAGATTTAAAAATTTTAAATTCCTTCAAATAACTGATTTAAAATTTGTAGATTTCATGAAATTAAATTATTTTTTACACATTTCAATGGCCCTTTGAGATTTTCCCAAAATTCCCTTTACTTAATAAAAATAACAAAAATATGATTAAAAATGAGATAAAATTATAAATACATTCTACTGCATACGATTTCATTTGTTTCTATTCAATCAATCAAACGGGCACTAACTTCCTATATGTTAGATCCGATCCAGAAATGGATTATTATTCCTTGCAGGTAAGAGCGGAAAAGGAGTTTCTGATTCTCAACTTTTGGCGGTGGCACCAAGAATCAGACATAGATGTGGGCACAGTACATGCTACGCGGTGCCGGATTTCTCAGCTCCCATAAATCTCTGCCGGTAAAATATAGATAAAGGAAAGTGAAAATTATATAAATATTAGGAAAAAATTAATTAAAAATTTGAAAAACTTAAGACGCTGTTGTTGTTGGTGGGTGGGGTGGTGCGAAATCGGGGGCTTTCCTATACTCTCCTTCGTCTTCTCTCTCATTGCCTGCTCATCCTTCGATGGATCTGTAAGTTAAATTTGTTTTTTCTTGGAATTTTTGCTTTCTGGCTCGATTGTCTTCGTTGAATTGAGGCACGAGTTTGCACTTTGTGGTTCTGTGTCTGCCTGGATTTCTGGGTTATTGGATTGCAGGAATTTCATAAAATCCCAGATCCCCCTTTTATTTGTGGTTTCTGTATCTTTTACTTGATTTAGGTTCGAGGGGGCAGCGTCTGAGATTTGTTCTCTTCGGATCTCGAGTTTTGGTTGACATTTAGCTTCAATTTCGAGGTTGAAAAATTTGACCCGTCAAATTAGAGGTTATACGAGCTTATTTTTCTCCTCCTCCGTCGAATTGGTTTGAACCTTCGGTGAGATCAAGCGGACTCGTGAAGGATTAGGGTTTTGCCGATGGCTTCAAATCCTCCATTTCACATGGAGGATCAGACCGATGAGGATTTCTTTGATAAATTGGTGGAGGACGAAGTGGAGCCTGTTAAGTCTAGCCAAGATGATGGGTATGTTTCCGATGACGCTAAAGTATTTGCAAATATGAGTATTAGTGATGCTGATATGGGATTAGAGGATTCAGACGCAAAGGAAAGTGGGCTTGGTGTCAAAGATGAACAAGGCAGTGTGAAATTGAATGAGGGATCCGTTGGTGCTCACGCAGAAGAGAAAAATTCATCGGAGTCCTCTAGTTCGTCTTGGTGTGATAGTAGGATCTCTCCCAGTAACGATGAGATGGAATCACAATGCACATCGGCTTCAAATGTAAATAACAGCAACGGTGTCATCAGTTCAGAGGTTAAGGAGGTAGGATGGAATTCATTTTACGCTGATTCAAATGGAGGTAACGTGTTTGGTTTAGAATCTGACTTTTTTAATGAATTGGGAGATAAATCTGGAGATTTTCCAGGGAAAGCAGATGAAAATTTAAATACTGAAGTGAAACATGGTTTTGAAGCTCAAAATGATGGCTTAAATACTACATACAATCTTACGCAATATCAAGACAACCAAAGTTATGCATCTATGGAAGACAACCCAAGTTATAATGCATCTATGGAACAAAGCGCAAATGGGCATGATCAAAGCAGCAGTCAATACTGGGAAGATCTTTATCCAGGGTGGAAATATGATTATAACACCGGGCAATGGTATCAAGTGGATGGCTATAATGCAACATCCACTAATCAGGGAAGTCTTGAAGCCAATTCTGCTGTTAACTGGACTGTTGTATCTAATGGAACAGCAGAGGTTTCTGTCATGCAGCAAACTGCTCCGTCGGTTGCTGGAACTTTAGCTGAAACTGGCTCAACAGAAAATGTCTCCAGCTGGGGTCAGATTTCACAAGGGACTAATGGATACCCAGAACATATGATCTTTGATCCTCAGTATCCCGGTTGGTATTATGACACAATTGCCCAGGAATGGCGCTTGTTGGAGGCCTACAATTTATCCGTCCAATCTACTACTTGTGGACCTGAGAATGGGTATTCTGCTGCCAGTAATAATAATAGTTTTTATGGCGAGCATAACCAAGCTGGTGTTTACCAGTCACAGGGTGTTGGTAGCCACGCTATAGGTGGCAGCTGGGGTAGTTCATATGGTGTCAATGGTCAGCAAGGTCTAGACGCATATACAACTGAGACTGCCAGTAAAAGTAGGGAAAGTTTGAGTACTGTTGATAATCAGCAAGTCAGTAATACTTATGGTTCAAGTTATTCGGTAAATAACAATCAATTCAGTACTTCTAATTCCTTCAGATCAGTTTCGTTGAACAAAAATGTAAGCCATAGTCCTGGTTTGGCTAATGGGACTGTTGAACTCCAGAGTACAGATATTGTTCAGCAGTTTAATCATCCAAATTCAAAACTTGATGAACAAAAAGGTTATTCAGGTCATTATGCTGAAAGTCAGATGGCCACTAGCTATTCTCAGCAGTCATACCAGGGTGGGCATCACTTTTCTCATGCCCCTCAGGTTGGAAGGTCATCTGCCGGACGCCCTCCTCATACTCTTGCAACATTTGGATTTGGTGGAAAACTCATTGTCATGAAAGATTCTAGTTTTTTGAGCTCTTCGTATGGAAGCCAGGTTAATTTTGAATTCCTCTGTTCGGTTTCATTGGTCATTCTATACTTTTATTTGATATCTGAAAGATTTGGAGGTTGCTTTTGTATTTCTTTGTTGGAAAGTGTATATTTTTCCATCTGATTTTCTAGGAGTGATTTCTCAGAGTAATAACACTGTATTCTTTCTAATCTGAAGGATACTGCACAAGGCTCTATTTCTGTGTTGAACTTGATGGATGTTGTCATGGGAAGCTCTGTCTCTACCAGCTTTGGAAATGTTGCTGGTGATTATTTCCGCGTCCTGTGCCAACAATCTTTCCCAGGTCCATTGGTTGGGGGAAGTGTTGGAAGTAAAGACCTGTACAAATGGATTGATGAGAGGATTGCACACTGTGAATCATCTGACATGTTTTACAAGAAAGGTGAAAGGTTGAGACTGCTTTTCTCCTTGCTTAAAATAGCTTGTCAGCATTATGGGAAACTACGTTCTCCTTTTGGTACAGACACTATACTAAAAGTAAGACACATCTCTGATCTGTCAGCTTTAAATTCTTTTCCACATCTTTGCTCTTCTATTTTCAATTGAATCTGTTATCCTTTCCAGGATTGACTAAAATACCATTGAGGATTGCATTGTGCATGAGATTAACTGCAACCCTGATCAATTTTAATTGCAGCCTCTGTTTGGGAGCATTTAAAACAAGTACTTGTGCTCTTTATGTGCATGCGTGAGACAAAATTCCTCTTACATATTTGCCTTGTACAGCGTGAAATCACTTAAAATAAGCTAATTCAAACAAGCACTTAATGTCATGTTTCATGGATGCATTTCCATACCTTAGTTGAGTATGGAAAAATCCCCACCGTCTGCATTGGCTACCTTGCAGTATTTTTATTGTAATATTTGTGGATGATATGCAGATATTGATTTCCATATATTTCAAAATCTCGTCCTTTTGTTGTGGCTTATGATTGCGGTGTAATGACTGATATCTATTTCTTTCTTACTGGATAAAAAGACCCTTCTTGTGAGGCCCTTCTTTTATTGAATTAGGATATCAGAGAGACATGGTAGTGGACCATAGATCCCTCTTCCTTCTTTGTTACAAATAAGAACTTTTTTTGCTTACAGTTGTGCATAAAAAGGTTCTGAAAGTTTTTACATAATTGCAGAGTTTAAAACTATTAATTATTAATTTATATAGTTTCTGTAACTTTTGAGTCATTTGAGCAGATTCACGAATACCATGATTAGACTCTATATATGAAGCCTTCGACCACAAATAATTTTCTTGGGAGATGCCTATCCCTGCTATGCCTGATGACATTTTGGTTGTGTATTATACAGGAAAGCGATACTCCTGAGGCAGCAGTGGCGAAACTCTTTGCATCTGCCAAGACGAGTGGCTCAGAGTTCTCTCAATATGGCATGCTGAGCCGCTGTTTGCAGGATTTCCCCTCAGAAGGACAACTACGGGTGTGAATTAAGTCAACTGCTCAGCTTTTCGTTCCCCTGATATTTTAAATCAGTTTGTTTTAACTTGTTTGGACTTTGATGCAGGCAACAGCTTCTGAGGTGCAACATCTTCTTGTCTCTGGCAAAAAGAAGGAGGCCTTACAGTGCGCACAAGAAGGTCAATTGTGGGGACCTGCTATTGTACTTGCCTCACAACTTGGTGATCAGGTCAGCTGTCTTTTTTTATTTGTAGTGTTGAAAACCGCTACTGATGCTGAAATATATTACCCGGACAATTTCCTAGTATGTCTTGGTGTTTTCATAATCCTGCCATGATTTGGTGTGTAAACATGGTTGCTTTGCAATGCAGTTCTATGTTGATACAGTGAAGCAAATGGCACTTCGCCAACTGGTTGCAGGGTCTCCATTGCGTACATTGTGCCTTCTAATTGCAGGGCAACCAGCTGAAGTTTTCTCTGAAACCTCTGTTAGTGGGCATCCTGGTGTCGCTAATGTACCTCAGTATCCTGCGCAGGTGATTTAAATAGATAACATTACAGACCATGAGAAGGCTGTCATGCGACCATGATGTATTCTTACCCTTATGGTTTGATAATTATGAAGATTCTTATTTTAATTGACTGGGAAAGCTCTAACGCTTGCCTTTTACCTCAAAATTTCAGGTTGGATCTAATGGCATGCTTGATGATTGGGAGGAGAACCTTGCTGTAATAACTGCAAACAGAACAAAAGATGACGAACTTGTAATTATTCATCTTGGTGATTGCCTGTGGAAGGAAAGAAGTGAGGTATAATTATTCTCAATCTCGCTTGTTTTCTGCTTAAAGATCCATTTGCTCACTTAATTTGTAGAAATAATTGTTTTCCTTATTCTGCTTCTGATTTGATACTCATTAGATTACTGCTGCACACATCTGCTATTTAATTGCTGAAGCCAACTTTGAGTCATACTCAGACAGTGCAAGACTGTGTTTAGTTGGAGCAGATCACTGGAAATTTCCCCGGACATTTGCTAGTCCAGAGGCTATCCAGGTTTACTGAACTTCTATTATTGATCCCCAAGAAAAAAGTTGGATTTTCTGCTGAATGTGCATGGTTTGGATTTGGACAACATATGTTTGCTATTTTCCATCTTATAGTCGCCCCCAAGAAAAAGCAAGTTCAATCAAATCGCTACATCTTTTTGGGATTGAGGTCCAAACTAGGCACTTCCATAAAACTGCTTACCTTAGAAAATATAATTTATTTCTGGCCAAAAAATTATCATGTACTTATCCTGAATTGAGTTTTGCACTTGTAATCCCAATTTTATCTTAAAATCAATGTGTGAGGTCTTTCTAACGATATAGCTCACTTGTGCTACCTTGTAGACCTGGTTTTCCCCGAAAAATATAAGGTTCAATGTGATTCCATCTATGCTTATGCAACACGCTGATTTATCTTTCCCTATGGGTACTTTCACAGAGGACCGAGTTATATGAATATTCAAAGGTGCTTGGGAACTCTCAGTTTATTCTACTCCCATTTCAGCCATATAAGCTCTTATATGCATATATGCTAGCTGAAGTGGGAAAAGTTTCAGACTCTTTAAAGTAAGTTCATGAAACATAATGGGACGTTATGTTTTGCATATTCTGTCTGCTCATGTGCATGTTTCTTCAGATATTGCCAGGCAGTATTGAAATCCCTAAAAATTGGCCGTGCACCAGAATTAGAGAATTGGAAACAATTGGTGTTGTCACTTGAGGACAGGCTTAGAACCCACCAGCAAGTAATTTCTTGCCGTTCATAGAATTTTTGTCATTTGGTTACTGGACAGCCTTGTTTCATTTTAACCTATGAATAAATTTACAGGGTGGATATGCTTCAAATTTAGCTCCTGGGAAATTAGTGGACAAATTGCTGAACTTTTTTGATAGTACTGCACATAAAGTGGTTGGTGGTCCACCACCACTTGCCCCATCATCATCTTCACATGGAAGTGTTCTTGGAAGTGAACAACATAGCCAGCATATAGCACCTAGGGTATTCAATAGTCAATCAACGATGGCTATGTCATCATTAGTTCCCTCTGCTTCAATGGAACCAATAAGTGAGTGGACAGCTGATGGTAATAAAACAAAGCGTAACAGAAGCGTTTCAGAACCAGACTTTGGTAGGAGGCCTAGACAGGTGTGATTTCATTTTTAAGGTTTAGTCTCAGAATTTTTTGCTTGCTCCAGATTGTGTTAGATTTCCTTTCATTTATGTATTTGAACTTGATGAAAAAATCATTTTGATTCAACACAGGAGGCAGCCTCAGCTGATGCAGGCAAAGCATCGGTTTCAGGGGGTGCATCCCGCCTTTCTCGGTTAGGTTTTGGCTCACAGCTGTTGCAAAAGACAGTGGGGCTTCTGAGACCACGCTCTGGTCGGCAGGTATCATTTTATGCATGTCATGTTCTACATGTTGACCCGTTATCTTTTCAAGAACGCTTTGGGCCTTTGACAGTGCATATTTAAATGTTTCTTGTTCTGTGGGACTATATGAAGGCTAAATTGGGTGAGGAGAACAAATTTTATTATGATGAAAAGCTAAAGAGATGGGTAGAGGAGGGTGCTGATCCTCCAGCTCAAGAAACGGCACTACCACCACCTCCAACAACCGCCACTTTCCAGAGTCCTAAAACTGAATATGACTTGAAATCTGCTTTGAAGACAGAAGGATCGCCCTCTAATGAGGGCTCTGATATAAGAACTTCCACTCCTGAACATACTCCAGGGATCCCACCAATGCCACCTAGTGCAAATCAATTTTCTTCCCGTGGGCGCATGGGTGTTCGTTCGAGGTAACAACTTCTATACCTTCTTTATGATCATGTTGGTTACTCTATTAGATTTTGCATGGGTTTGGGAACATTTAGAACAAGTGCTCTTGTGTTTTATGACACAACTTCCAACATATTCACTTCATACAACGTAAAGACATTAAAAATAAGCTGATCCGAACAAGCACCTAAAAAGAATGTGAAATTGAAGAATCCTGGGAATTAAGAATTGTAACAATTAAAAAGATGAAGCTATCATAATTGCTTCTTAAGATGTAGTTTGTTTTAGGAAAAATTAATATAATTTCGCTCGAGTTTGAATTAGGTCTTTATAATTTTTTTCCTTTTTATTCAATCCGTATTATTTGCCCAGTTATTATTGTAGGTCCTTCCATTTAGATTCCGTTAGTTTAAGCTGATAAGGTGGTGATGTGGCACAGGGTAACGATTATCTAGCCACATAGATTTTTCATCAGACAAAAATAACCCTGAGATTCTTCCCTTTCTTCCGTGTTTTCACCTGCTTCAAGTATTGTCTCTTTTCTTCAACTCTCTGCCCTCTTTCTTCCCCAACTTGCCCAATATTTTCCCATATCATCCTCTTCCTCCTTTTCCCACCCTCTTCATCTCATAAGCTCTCACCAATTTCAAAAGTTAAAATGGTAGAGAGGAGGGGCCATCAGAATAGAAGTTGCAGACTTGGGAAGATGAAGACAAAGAGGAAGACGGTAATCAGAGGAAGAAGAAGATGAAGGAGAGCGAAGATTAATTACTATTCTGCAACCTCCTTTATTACCCAACGCACCCACAAACTACCCCTCAATCCCTCTTCTCTCCTATTCCTTTGCGTTTTTTGTCTATATAAATTCTCCCTCTTTAATTTGTTATATCTTGCTAGAAAGTCTTGAAATTGAGAATCGATCTCTGGATGCGTCGCTTTCCAGGACTAGGGGTCTGCCTGTGAGTATTGCCCGTGGGCAGGCTCAGTTATTTTTTGTCTGATGCAAAATCTATGTGGCTATTCCCGTGTGCTTAGTCAGATGTTGCTTGGTGCCACATCACTGTCTTATCAACTTAAACTAAAAGAATTTAAACTGAAGGACCTACTCTAATAATTGAGCAAACAGTAAGGATTGAATAAAAAGAAAAGAAACTACAGGACCTAATTCAAAATTGAATGAAACTATGAGGACCGCCAGATTAATTTTCCTTTTGTTTTATTTGGTCTGATGAAGTTATATTTGACCAAGCATTTAGGTGCTGGCTCTTCTGTGTAGCCAGCTCATTTTCCAAATACGAGTGGAATGGTTTCTAATTCATAATTTGTTAAAAGTCTTCAACAGCATTGAAAAGCATATAAACTTGATGAAGTTTTTGTCTAGAGTCTTCAACAGCATTGAAAAGGAAACTAATCCTGATGAAACTGTTTATGGCCCATGCAGGTATGTTGATACCTTCAACCAAGGTGGAGGAACCTCTGCAAATTTGTTTCATTCTGTCCCATCTGTCAAGCCTGCCCTTCCTACCAATGCAAAATTTTTCATTCCTGCGCCAGCGGCTCCTCCATCAAATGAGCAGACAATTGAATCTACAGCAGAAAGCAATCAAGGAGATAGTGCAGCTAATAACGATCCATCAACATCTGTCATGCATGATTCATTCCAATCCTCCATTATTACACCACAACCAACAGCCATTCAGAGGTTTCCCAGCATGAGTAACATCCCAAACAATGCAGCAATGCCAAATGGCATTGATTCTCAAACCCATAATTCTCGTCGAACAGCCTCGTGGGGTGGCGGAAACTTCGCTGGTTCATTTAGCCCTCCAAAGGTTGGTGACATTAGGCCTCTAGGGGAAGCTTTGGGCATTACGCCATCAAGCTTTATGCCAGATGAGCCTTCAATGCGCCATAATGGGAGCTTTGGTGAAGATCTCCATGAGGTTCAACTCTAGACAGAAAATACAGCTGTAAATATCAAATTTTGCTTTAATCAACAGAATAGTTGAGACTCTGCTTCTGCATATGAGAATCATGGATACATCAAGTGGAGTACGAGAAGAAGCAGTCGTCTCTTTTTCTTGCCCTGCCTATCAAATTTTTTATTTTTTTTTAATGTATCTTGTCGATTTTTTTTTTTTTGGGTTCTCAACTCCTAAATGGAGATTTATGATTGATTGTGGTTGGCTCACTGGATATTAGATGTTTTATCTTACATGCGAAGGGAGTTGGGCCACCATCTCACGCTCAAGGAATTAGGTCCCGGTTGACCCTGTTTGGAACGTGGGATTGAGATTGAGTAACACCAATTTTATGTTAATTATCATCTTTATTATAAGATGCCAACTAATAATTCCCATGGATTAAGAATTGATAATTAAGTTATTAACTGTATCATAAATTGATAAATACATCCGTTTTTACCTCTCTTTAACGATGCCATTTAATTTTTCCAATTTTGAACTTTAATCAATAAAGTGGGAAAAAAGTAATTAATATGGTAGATGGTGCCTTGTACTGTGTGTTTTATGGTAAGGACCATATAATACTACTTAGTTGAAAATTTATATAAAGTCAACTGTGTTTCATATTCATATACCATCTTGAGATGGGAATACCCCCTTCAGCGGCATTCAAGAATGAAGAACAATGAGCAGTGATGAAATTGAATTTAACTTGTTAGATAGTCCTCATTCTTGATTTGAGCTGCTCTACATCCATTCCCTGCAATTTCATTATTTCAATGACCAGTATCTATTATTGAAATATCACCATCAATTTTGACAAGCAAAATCATAACGTACAAATAAAAAAAAAAAATACAATATTACATCTTTATTGTTTTTTTTTTGTAAATCAATTATAAAATTATTATAACTTTTAAAAGGCACAAAAAGCATTTACCAAACATCCACTCTAATATCCAAGTTTCTTCCCTGGAAAATACCAAAGATACTTGGCGGATGCAAGAGACTCCAATGCCATTTACATTGTACATGAAAAATTAGGGTAGAAAGATCCGCTCTTCAAATATCTGCAAGTTCACTTCTAAAATTCGGCAGAACCTGGAGTTCGAGGAAAAGGGATCACATCGCGTATATTGTCCATTCCTGTTGCAAATTGCACAAGCCTTTCGAACCCCAAACCATATCCTGAATGAGGTACTGGAAACAATGAAACATGGTATAAGAGCCTGTATTAGTTTATGATTTTGTCATTTATCAGTACGAGTAATATGCGCGCGCGCATCATCGAGGAATTTGGATTTTTGGCTTTTCTTCCTATTTTGGCAACTGCGATGCCTATGAAGCAGAGGAATGGACTGTGCACAAAGGTCTTTTATCTAGCAGGGGAGGTGGGTTTTAGCATCATTGTTGAATCTGATAACAAATCACTCATTGATTTACTCACAGACGGGGTAGCACCAAAGGTAACATGCACTATGACCCTCCTAGAGATCAGGTGACTACACTCAATGAACTGAAATATCAAATTTCAATTTGTTCGTAGCGAATGCAATTTAATTGCAGATGCATTAGCAAAGAAAGGACCCTCAAGTACTATTTTATTTGACATGGCACCTCAACATACGAGGGCCCTGGTTGAGAAAGAGGCAATTGGACTGCAATCCTGTATGTTTTAGCTTTTTTTCCGTTTAGGCTTTTGTCTTTTTGTGACCCAAAAAAAAAAGTGTGTGTAAAGGGTGCCAGTTTCGGTGTATTAGCTCTGCATTTATGAATTGATCATGCCATGAGTTCTAGAAGACAATATTGTAGGGGAACTTGAGATGGGAGGAGAGAGAGGGAGAGATATAAGAAGTATGTTTAGAAGAAGGTCAAATGATTTTATTCATGATTTGAGTATTAACAGATGCTGAAGGGAAAGATTCAGACCAGAACCATATCGTCGCAAATCAAGATACCACCAATATGCACCCCTATTCAGCTTTAAGTCATCTAAACGAGCTTCTAGAATCTCAAGGCGTTCTTCTCTTTGGCTTCCTCCAATAAGTTCACCGATCTGACCAAAGAAAGAGTCACAGAGTCATTCCCTAACAGGCAATTACATAGTTAAATACCATGGGTAAATCACTAAGGTTTCTGAAGGAAGGAGTGTAACTAAATACAAAAAAGTCCCACAACATATGAGCAACAACATGCAATGGCAAGTTCTAACGCAGAAAAGGTCAACAGGTCTATATTGCTCACTTGTCATTGGAAATTTTAGATGATTACATTCCTTTCTAGGGACCTTATAATGATTCTCCCTAAATACTAGGGCAATACCCCATATATCCACGCAATTGCAATAGAAGGGAAGGTGGTTGTGGTGCTGATATAATATACCTTCCTATTTTATGTCAGTATTTCCAAGCTTGAATTAGTTTTCAACAGAGCCCAGACACACTGTTCACTGGCAACAACAGAAAAAGAGAGTATAAAATTTACCCTTGGAACTAACACATCCATAGCAGCAACTGTCTTTCCATCGTCATTCTGCCGCATGTAGAATGCTTTAATATCCTGAGAATGTTGTAGCCAAAAACGTAGCACATAAAGTAAATATACATATATAGCAGTGTTGAATTATATAATGTTGAGAAACCAAAATCCCCCAGGGGAGGGATTTGCATTGTTAATCCTTTCATAGCTTTTACAAAAGAAATGTAGCAATATATAGAGAGAGAAGTGGAGGATGGGTATGAACGCAAGGCCTAATTTTGGTAGAATATTCTCATCCAACACTAAATTTTCTAAGCCAATTAATCCCACCTTGGGAGTTTAGTTTGTAAAGAAAGTAGGGGAAAAGTAACATGCCTTAGGATAGTCTCTGATTACAACAGGACATCCAGCAAATGCCTCTTCAGTTATATAACGCTCGTGCTCACTCTGCAGATCACATCCCCATTTTACCTATAAAGGGAAAATGGTATAAGGCGTTGGATACATCACTTGGAAGCAACCGGAGATGAAAATTTTAAAGCCTTGTGATAAGACAGGCCCATGAGAAGCAGAAACAAATTTTAAGAACAATAAACATGTATCAACAAGGTTAATGCAAATGATAAATAATTAACCATTAAGTTACCGGAAATTCAAATTTCTTATTTGCTCCCAAAAGCAGATCTATTGCTTCAGTGTAGGTTATTTGTGCAAAGTCTTTATCTGCTACGTCCTTTTCATGAGAGAATGGAAGAACATCGGAGATATCAGGGTGTGTTGCTGATTAGAGTTAAGCCGTACAGCCAAAACATCAGATAAAGAACAGGAATAAGACAGTTACACTGAAAGCTCATACACTCAATCGATCAATGATTCCTTTCTCAATCCATGTATTGAAAAAATCCATGTCCTCCTTGCAGTTGTCCAGAACATATCTTACCTTCAAGAAATAAAGATATTTGTCAACAATCTTTACTAGGAACAAACAATATTGTAAAGTTTGCCAAAATCATCTAAATACCACGGTAACTTTGAAATAGTTGTGAAGGGTAACATACTACGTACTGTAGATAGGCAGCTGCACAGGCCATGTTATCATTTAGATCAGCAAATGCAAGCTCTGGTTCAATCATCTTGAAGGACAAAAATAAGATACCTCTTGATATTAGTTTCATTATACATGCATAACTAGATTACAAATTAAAAAAGGATTGATTAGAAGCAAAAAAGAATACATTCTTGTGGGAGTCCCTGGAAGAGTTCCTGCTTATTTATATTACACACAGAAGAAAATAAGATATCACTAACCCAAAATTCAGCCAAGTGCCGGGAAGTGTTAGAATTCTCTGCTCGGAACGTTGGACCAAAAGTGTAAATCTAAACAAGTACAACATTCAAAGTTCAATTCCACTGCCAATCCAAATCTGAATTTAATAATGATAAGAACAGTTCACTAAAACAGAAACAACAACATTTTTTTTAAGAAAATGAAGTTATGTGTGTACATCAGTAAGAGCAGTAGCATATGCTTCACCATTAAGTTGGCCAGAGACAGTCAAGAATGCTGGTTTACCAAAGAAGTCCTGATACATAAAAAATGGTTGACCTTAGAATCATTGGACTTCAATGACTACGTTACGTTTCAAGCTTATTTATGAGGGAAACCAAAAGAACAGATCTCACTCACTTGAGACCAGTCAATTAATCTGTTGTTGGCTTGCGGAATGGCATCAACAGGAGAATCAGCAGTTTCTTGAGAATTTGGTATCTGTAAAATTTAAGAGACTAATCAGATTAAAAAGAAATTGGGAATGAAGAAAATGGATATTATGACAAAGACTGGCTACTTCAATAGAATAATGTCTAGCGCTATCTTTTGTTATTTTGAAACTTATCTCCCGTATTAAGTGAAGTAAATCATGAAATGAATGCTAGATGTAAGGGGGTAAGCAAAATAACAAGCATATACCATTAGAATGTGAGGGTGCACATCACACAACAGACGGATTAATAAAATAATGCCAATTGTATAAGATTGGTAGACCTATAACTCATATTACCAACTCAGATTAACGACATTGAAGATTTGTCCTTCTAAACTATACCACCGCAGAATCTTGAAAAAATAATACCGGGGTAATGACAGTTGAGTAGTAAAAGTTCAAGTTAATTCCAATGCACAAGGTTCCTACAAGGTGGATTTGGCTTACCTCTACAAGTGGAGATGCTGTTTCCAGCAATGTAATAACAATTAGGTCTAAAAATTTTGCTGAAAGATGAGTTACAAGTATAGATTCAAATAGTTGCCAAATAAGGGGAGTTCAAGTTGCAAATCACGGGGTGACCTATGATTAAATGTTTGGTTTACGACTAAGGGTCTGTTTGGGCAACCCCCAAACCGCGGTTTGCGCAAGTCGAGATAAAACTCCTCTTACATATTTATCTCGAAATCCGTAAAAGCTATTTTCAAACCATGGTGCCAAACAGACACTAAGACATATTTGCAACCATCTAAATCGATATTTGCAACTCATCTTTTAGAAACTTTTTAAAGACCTAAATGTCATTTCCCCAATGATTTTTGTTTTAACATTAGAACGATAGTTTCTCACTTGATTTCATACTAGCTTTTGCTTTCCTCTTTTTCAGATGCTTGGCTGTATTTTGTTTCATAATCACACGGATAGCATATCTTACTTTCTATACAAGCAGGATTTGGCAACAAACATAAATTTCTTTGTGTTTGGGGAGAGGGTACAGGATCTTTACACCTAAAATACAATGTACAGCAGTATAGCACAGAATTTAATAATAAGAGGAGCCCTTAGATGGTATAGTGCATACCAAGGTAGTCACACAAAACTGTTCACCTGCCCCCTCGCAATCTGAAGCAGTGATAATAGGACTTGAAACCCATACAAACCCATTTTCTTGGAAGAACTTGTGTGTAGCATAGGCTAATGCATTCCTAACCCTTGCAACCTGAAATCATTTTGCACCATTATACAAATAAATAATAAGGTCCAACAGATATATTTTTCCCCACCATTACAATATTATCACTTAATTTTTCTAGGCTAAGAAATTCATTAATTGTATCTGTCACAATGATTTGAGGCATCATGGTCGATTAAAAAAATTGACTCAGTTCATTTTATGTATACTAATAATGAAATATATGTATGTGTGTGTGATCAAATATGATCCATAAAAATTTGGCAAGCTTAAATCCAGCTCATGTTCATCATCTACACTGATATCACATGTTAGGGAGAATGCCACAAGAATAATACAAAGAATTCAAAGATATATGCAAAATGTAACGTAGATCATCAAAGAAGACAAAACTAATCATTACTTTATGCAAAATCAAACAAATATGTGAAGAGGCTTTTGACTAAATATGCTAAAGGGGAAAAGACCATACCGCGCCAAAAGTATTTGTCCTTGGACGAAGATGTGCCTTTGTTCTTAAAAACTCTTTGCTAGCCCTTTTCTTCTGGATAGGAAACGAGGGATCACTCTTGCCAACCTGAGCATAAAAGAGAAGATATTTGCATGAAATTTCCAGCTTGAGGCCCAAAATGCACAAGAAATAGGTAAGAGAAATGTAAGGGTGGTCTGCTTGAAGAGAAAAAGAAAACTAATTATAACCATTTAAATCAATACTGCTACTTTTAGTGACGAAGATTGCTCTTTCATGAAGATTAATCATCTTTGTCATTGACATAAATGAAACAAAAATCCAAGACTCTGATTCAATGGCTTAATCCAATGGTTAACATTGAATTGTTCAAAAGGAACTAAAATCACAGACCTTAAAGTCAAATACTTTCACAATCAATTTCAGAATACCTGAGAAAGCCCTTGTACATGTGCATGTGAAACTGTATGCATATCCAGGCAATGATATTAATTGTTTGAATATGAAAATAGCTCATGATGGTTTCAATGTGTTAGAGTATCCCATCAGCAAAGCATTTAACAGTACATTAAAGCAATATATCAGGGAATTAATGTTGAAATGGATAAAATAATGTTAAGAGAATCAAGTGAAACACCAACCAGTACTATTTTCTTAAGCTTCAATTCCACCTTCTGCTTTGTTCCTTGGCTCTGCACTACCACGCCTTGCACCCATATAGAAGCACCAGTTGTAACCAAGCCAGTTTCTACCTAATCATAATCTCCAGAGATTTAAAATAAATATACAAAATTTCCATATAAAATGAATAATCCCATAAACTGAAACAATATTGTATAACTCAAACTTCTATGAACTATAGTATCATACTAAATACAGAGTAGATGCTTGTTGTAACAAATAACCGTATGCCTATTAGTTATCAGCAGCATATTTCCCTTACTGTCTTAAACACGCTCTTCTTTTATATGACATTAACATGCAAGGCCAACATATAGAATCAAATGTGACTGTTAACTGCAAACGAATGGACCATATGCATCCGACAGTTTAACTATTATAATGAAAATCATATAATTTTCGCCAATTAGTTAAGAATTTATTGAACTTGTGCAATTCTTAGAAGATTTGGACAATTTTGATTCTTAAAACAAGAATGCTTGCCCATACTCAGTGAACGTAGCTTTAAAAATTCAAAATCATTTGAAATTTCAGAGGTACGACTACTGACACGACATTGTGAAACACTAATTTGGCATTCAAGCAAAGATGTGTAAACTGTAAAGAACATAATCCCACCATTAAAAATAATGAAAATTTTGCCTCAGAATTTGCTGAACAAAGAGAAAAACATCTTACTCATACTCTTACCTGATCATATCCCTCGACATCTGAGTCCATCACGCATTGCATGTTTGAAAGGCATGAACCATCGTTAATCTAAATATAAGTAGACAACAGTAAGTAACAATGATGCAGTGCCTCAGTTCAATGGATTATAATGGCCACACTACAAAAGAATGTAGCAGAGGTTGTCCCTAATTCAGGTAAAGTTAATAAAAGGCTTCCAAGTTGAGTTATTGAAAGTGAAATTCAATAATGCCTAATGACGAATCTACATCCAGTTCCCATTTCTTAGGTTCACTTGAAAGAACTTTCTCGGAAAGCCCACGACTTCAGCCAATGCAATGAGACAATCAATCACCCTTACCTCAACGAATGTAACGCTACTTTGGACCCGAAGAGTTCGAACCCATCCCTTCACAACCAAGGTCTGCCCCAGGAAGTCCAACCCTTCACTAGGTCCGCTCTTTATATCAACAACCTTGAGCTTCTTCCGAAATTCTCCAACTTTCCCAACCACTTGGCCCCTCTGATATTGAACAACATCCAGCTTCGTCGTCTCAACAGCCTCTCCGGCGATTACAGTGCAGAAGCATCGTCGGCGGGGAATCACCGGCGAGAAGCCGGGAAATGGATAGGAACGAAACAGAATACGTTTCGATAGTGATGTGGGGAGGTGGTTGGAGATTGGTTTGCGATAGAGGGAGAGATGACGAAAGGCTGCGTTAGGAGTGAGACGAAGGTGTCTAGTGGGAGCTACAGCAATAGCAGCCATGGCAGACATTTGCGTAGCCGCACAGGCGCTCACCGTATCTGTTCGAGCCTTAAGACGCTTGCAGTGTTACTATTTATATCCGTTGATGCATTTGGTTGGGTTGATGCCGTGACCAGCGAATCCGACGATCGTGGATGTATTTCCTTTGACAAGAGAGAGAAAATTTTGATAATCATGATTCTACTTTGACACTCATTTTCAAATATATTTTAAATTAAAAAAGATTCGCTTTTACTCGTATTAAAAAGAAGTGTGTTTGAAAATTTAAATAGTAAACAAATTATGGGTATTAATTATATAAATAAAATTTAAAAATAAGTATAAACTATCTTACACATTTACTTTAAATAAAAATACAATTCTAAAAAGGATCTATTTTTCTTTTAAGTCAGGAAACGCCCTATCTTATGCATACGACGGAGTGTCAATATTTTTCATAATTGAAATAAAAAGGCCATGCTTGTAAATTCATTGGAAACAGGGCTGTGTGAATTCTTTTGTTTTAAGGAAATCGCACTTAGGCATCAAGGACAAGAAAAATACTCTTATTAACAAAATCTCTAGAGGTTGCAGTGATATAAATTCCAATTATGAAATCATCTTATCAATATAGATGAATTTGTCAATAGTCACTTTATGACTAAGTAATATAGTCGCATACATTTATCAACATAAGTTGTTTAATTAATATATATGAACTTGTCAATGATTATCATAGATGGACTTGTTCACTATATGACTTAACAATATCATACACTTGTTAGTCGAGGAGATGCTTTAGTTAATATGTATAAGCTTGTTAAAGACCATTCCATGATTTGTTGATATAATCATATACATTTGTCACTAACATAATTTTACATTTGGGATCTATGTCACTATAGTCCGTAGAGACTTTTTTAACAAGGGAATCTTCAATGAGACTTTTTTAATATTTTTTCTAATTTTTGAGACATGAGTGCAATTTTTCCTTTTTCAATCTAAAGGACAACTAGCAACTTAACATTCGAGTAGTATCAAACTCGCTTCATTCTAGTATACAATGACAAATTACATAGAGAGAAGGGTGTCTGTATTGATTTCCCTCTCAATTTTTTCTCTATTTAATGTCTCAACTATTAATCAACTTTTAATTGTTAATATTTAATGATAGATTTTTATTATATTTAAAATTATAAATAATATTTATACATGTGCTATTAAATCTCAACTATTAAATGTTGGTCTAATGGTTGAGCCATAAAATGGAAAGTAATTGGGGAGGAGGGAGGTCAACGGAGACACTCCTCTCACGATTACATGCCACCTAGATAGATAGCAAGACATTGGCACCTTTCATGCATATATTGTTATGTTAAGTTTATTATCTTTAACTTTCCATGGACTATTGTGTAACTTAACTATATCTTAGAGTTTGAATGCTTAAAATTAGAGTTAAGGTTTTTATCCCCAAAAAAAAAAAAAGAGTTAGGGTAATGGCTTTTTGAGAGATAATGACTAGGTGTGTGTTTGGATACCTTATAAAAAAAGACTTTAAAATCCTGTCTGGTTTTACTTATGAAATATAAGTTTGCGTAAATCGAGACAAAACTTTTCTAACATATTTACCTCATAATCCGTCAAAGTTATCATCAAAAGCTAATCACTTCAAGATTTTATAAAATTCATCCTCTCATGAAACCAGCTTTTTGGAAAAGCTATCGAGAGTGGCTTTTCAGATTTATCTTCTTCCTCATTTCCATTTTACCATTGAAAAGGTCACCCTTCGCTCATCCCCCACCCCCAACCTAAAGGTCTATTTGTTATGAGGGGAGGGGAATTGTGGGATTTTGCTTCCCTCCCCTTGTTTGGATAATAAAAAATTTTAGAAGGGGAGGGACAATTTTTTAAGATTTTCCCTCCCCCTCCTAACCCTTCCCTCCAAAATTGAAATTAGGGGAATTTGAAGGGAAAATGTTATATTTTGACTTATATTAATTAACATGCACATGATCTTTACTCTTTTTTAATATATATAGATTGTTGTCCTTTTAGATTTGTATTATATATTGTTAGTATTATATTTCTTGTATTTGTTTACCGTTATATACATATTTTTAATAAGAAAAACAAATTATTACTCACATTTTGAAAGTTGCAAGTAAAATTTTTTTTATTACATAACAAATATTAATTCTCCTTTATATGCTACATTTCAAAGACTTTTACATTGACTAGTGTCTATTTTATTTTCTATTAATTATATTCTTATGTTGTTGATTACGTTTTTTTGTATTATTAAAATCCCCCTCCTCTCTTCTTTTTTTATCCATCCAAATAAAGTAAAACAAAATCCTTCTCAAACCCTCATTTTCCCTCCACTCTATTAAAATACACCCTCCCCTCCCTTCCATTGAGCCAAACATACCCAAAGAGTATTTTCACAGAGGGTAGGGGAGCAAAATCTTCCAATTCCCCTCCCCTCATACCAAACAGACCCTAGACCTCACTCATCATGAAGTCACGGCGCGACCATTCTCTTCATCCTTTGTCTTGAATTTCTTCCCATGTTTTCGCACAGCTACAGAGTTGCGTAGGTTTTTAATGGAGTTGTTTTGGGTGATTTTTTTTTTCAATTAAAAAACAATCTCTTTTGGTCCCTTCCCACTCACAAAGTGTTGGTTTAGCTTTCAATTTCTTCTTTGTAAAATCTCTGCAGAAGTTATGATTCGATTTCTGTTCGATGAAAAGGAAAACGAATATAACAGGTATCGATACTCCCTATTACCTGCTCTTTCTTATACTCTGCCTTTCCTGTAATAGATGCGGCATACAAGTTCGTTTGTGTTTGAAATGTGAGGATATCAACCACTTATGACTTAGTTTGGGTGTTTGATTTCCGCATGTAGCTTACTTTTTCCTGTGGTTAATATTCTATGTGTATATAATAATGTTTAACCTTAGACAACATTCAAGCACCATGATAGTTTGTTGGAAAAATTGTGTTTTGGTCCCGACCAACGGAATAAACGATAAAACGGTCCCGTGAAATCGAGTAATTGCAAAAAAAAAGTCCTTAGGACTTTTTTGACATTAATTCCTTAATAAAAGATCATTTTCTCTATCTCCCTTATGACTAACAGGACTGACGCGTCAGTCAGACTCTCTTTTTACCCCTCCCCTATTTACAACTTAGCGTGTTTCTATTAACAACTCAGCGTATTTACATTGACAACTATAATTTAGAACGATAACATTGAGTTGTCAATGGTAGCACCCTGAATTGTCAATGGAAACACGTTGAATTGTGAATAGGGCACATAAAATTGTCAATGGGGGGAAAGAGAGAGAGAGAAAGTGAACTATAATTGTCAATGGTAACATGCTGAGTTGTCAATGTAAACACGCTGAGTTGTCAATGGAAACATACTAAATTGTCATTATGGGAGAGAGAGGGGCTGATTGACATGTCATATGCGTCAGTCATGTTAGCAAAGGGGAGAGAGAGAAATTATTATTTTATTAAAGAATTAATTGCAAAAAAGTTTCACGGGACTTTGTTTTGTAATTACGCGATTTCACAGAACCGTTTTGTCATATATTCTGTTGGTCGGAATTAAAACGCAATTTTCCCTAGTTTGTTTCAATGCCAATAAATATTAGATTGCCAAAACGTGGTTTATATATGTTGGCCTGTTACACTACCATTTTTTAAATAAATATATTGGCCTATTTTTTATCATTTTATAATATGAACAAATATTGTAATTTTAATTTTTTTAATCCAATTTATACACATTTTGTTATTTATTATGAAATTTTTATATAAAAATAATTTATGTCATATCATAACTCTTATATGTAATTATTATAAAAGCTAATGCTCTTTTTTATAATTTCACCATGGAAAAAACTATTTTAATAATATTTATTCAAACAATCTCAATTTTTCAACACCAATTTTTTCATATAAGCTATTCTCAAAAAAACTGTTTTGAAAAAGCAATTAAATGTCATTCTCAAAAGCCCAATCTAAACTTACTTTTTTTAAAAAATATTTTATGGGCAAAATTTCTCTTAAAAATAATATTTTCAAAGCAAAATTGAACCAAAAGGAAAAGGGAAAGAGAACCAACAGAAGTTGGCGTACATGGGTAGGCATATGCATCACACCCATTTGTTCCTGGTTTCGATCCTAGAGAATAGAAGGTGTAGAGAATTTCTGTTGGGAGCTCTCTCCCCTGTGGTATCTCAAAGAGATGGTTACCTTTCAGGCCTATTCGATTGGGGGAGCTTGGACTAGTTGGTTCGCGAGATCACAGGATCCGAGAGCTCATATTATGGCCAGATACTAGGACTTGGTGGGTTCATGGACCAAAGGTCCACCATCAAAAAAAAGGAAAAGGGAAATAGATAAGAGAGAAAAGAGAGGAACAGAAGGAGGTGAGAAATAGAGAAGTTCTATCCTCAATCAACCAAAGTTGAATATAACTAAAATTGAGCTTATGAGATACTCCATTCCATCTTAAATATAAGACTTAGTTAATTTTTTTTGAGAGATTAAGGATATTAATTAAATTAGTTAAGGAAAGTTATAGTTAAGGAAAATTATAAACCTAAGAATCAATGTGGTGTCTAATTATAGTTAAGGAAGTATTATAGGGGTAGTTTGGGAAAATTTAGTTAATGTGGTGTCATTGTTTTAAAGGGGTCTTATATTTAAGACCAAATTAAATTTCTAACTATATCTTATAATTAAGATCAGATGGAGTAATAAAATAATAATAATTCAAATTTAGAATACAATATAAATCTAATACTCCCTCCGGTCCTAAATATAAGACCTATTTTTGTGACACAAAAATGGGTCTTATATTTAGGACCGGAGGGAGTACAATGACAGGAATCTCTAGCTAATCTGGACATCTAATTTATCAAAAATAACTAAATCCAAAATACAATTAAGAAATATGAGGATATTTTTATTAAAAAGGTGTATTTCAGGAATTCAAGTGAGATATGTGGTAACTATTGTTATTTTATCTATTATATGTGTTATCATTACTCTTATTTACAATTTTTTTAGTTGTGATGAGTGAACGTGAGCGAGAACATAGTTAATTTGCAGATTGAATTCGTATTGACCAGTTATCTCTTAATTATTATGATAAGGGAATTTGTTTGTCTTGGGTTCCCAAGTTGGTCAAGTTTTAAAGGTTGATACTACTACAATGAGGAAGAAGAAAGGTCAGTTTGCTCGTATTTGTGTTGAATTGGATTTCACTGCTCCTCTTTGTCCTTATATTCGGATTAATGGTAGAGTCCAACGGATTCAATATGAAGGTATACATCTAATTTGTTTTAAGTGTGGACGATATAGGCCTGACTCCAATCATTGTTCTTTCAAGTCAGCTAAGAATAAGGATAGTGTTAGTGCTAAGGATGATTTAATAATAAATAGTGATAGAGGAGAGCTGGAAAAACTAGGTGGTGGTGATGGGAGTTTGATAGGCCATCAAAATTGCACCTCTAGCGTTAAGTATAATGAATGGATGGTTGTCCAACGCCCATAGAGGCTCCGATGACCAGGAGCGTGAATTGGGAAAAGTGTTGAAATGGGAAATAATCTGCAGGCGCATTCTTGGGAAGGTGATGGTGGATCTAGATTTGGAGCTTTAATTAATGAGGATATGGTAGATATGGAAAAGGAAGGTGTAGTTAATACTGTGATTGAATCATCGAACCATATCCCAAAATTCCCTAAATCTCGGGATAAGGCTAATTTGAAGGATGATAGATTGGCACAAAAAAATGATGAATAAGGGTGGGGCTTCAACTAAGGTGTCTGTAATTGGGTTTTCAGGAGTTAAAAAGAATATGGGTAAGTTGGTTGGGCTGAACTAGCCTAAAAAAAAAGAGAATATGCAATCTAATATAGAGCATTTGTTATCAATGAAATCTAAGATGAGCTTGGGGAAAAAATGATCAATTAGAAGAATCTATTATAACTAATGTAAAACATATGAGACAAAGAAGTGGACTTGTGTTGGGTCAAAAAGTGGACAACACCTCCACCTCTATTTCTAAAGTTATTTGGAATAAAGGTATAAAGGTGAGGTTATCTAAAGCTACTGCAGATGATGACCTAATTGATCGTGGAGCAATTCAGGGGAGATTGGGTGATTACCATGTGATTTCAAATCCATTGTAGAGCGTTGTGGAGGACGTGGAGATGCACGATTTGGGTGCTTCACCACATAATGTTTAAAGATGAGTTTCTCATATTGAGTATGTATTAATATTTCTTGTCATGTTAATTATGATAGGTAATATATTAATATGGAATTCTAGGGGTGTGGGCGGGAAAGCATTTGCACAATTGCTTTTAGATTTAAAGAAATGTCATCAATTATCTTTTATTGCTATTCTTGAACCTAGACAAGATAGTAGTAAAGCACGTTGGTTGGTAAGAAGGATTGGTTTTGATAATGTAGATGTGGTTGATGCAATGGGTTTAAGTAGAGGTATATGGTGTTGTTAGGATAAGGAAATAAATTTTATGGTCACTTTTAAATCTACTTAGATTCTTCATGGATGTTTTAATGAATGTGGTAATAATGCTTGGGAATTATCGGTAGTTTATGGTCACCCCTAATATACTAAGTGTAGAGATTTATGGAGTCAGTTACGTTACTTAGCAGATGGAGGGAGGAAATAGTGGTGTATTGATAGGGATTTCAATGCTACATTAAGAGACTCTGAGTGTAAATCTCTGTCATCTTTGCAAGGTGGGCCTAATCATAACTTTGTCCAGTGGTTTCGGGATTCAGGGGTTAGTAAGGTTGCGTTCCAAGGTCCTGAATTTATGTGGTGGAGAAAAGGAAGTATGAGTAGAATCGACCGTGTTGTAGCTAATGGTGACTGGATGAAAAGGTTTTCTGAGGTGTTGGTGGTTCATCTTCTTAGTATGAAATCGAATTATTGTCCTTTGCTTTTTCGAATGAATTATAATAATACTGGGTTTGGGAGACAACATAATTTTCGTTTCTTTGCTCTTTGGGTGACGCATGAGAATTTCTCATCTATGATGAAAGATTCTTGAGTATGTGAAGATGATTGAGAGACTAATGTTGATTGTTTTAGACGAAATGTTAAAGTATGAAATAAGGAAGTATTCGGTAATATGGAAAAACGTAAGGCGAAGCTCCTTTATAGACTTGAGAAATTAAATGCTTATTGGTCAATTTCTTCTTTTGATGCAAATAGGAAGAAAGTATGGGAAGAGCTTGAATAAGCCTCATTCAAGAAGAAATTATGTGGTTACAACAATCTAGATGTAATTGGTATGCTCATGGTGATAAAAATACCCAGTATTTTCATACTACAACTAGATGTAGTAAAGATGAAAATTTATTGAAGCTCTAAAAAGAGAACATGGAGAATGTTGTTATGATCAGGAATTACTTAAACAGGCTAGTACAAGATTCTTTCAAAATCTATATTTGACTGATTGTGCTTATAACGATTTAGTGAATTTTGGGGGAACTTATCCTTCAATTGATGAGATGTGATTAGAATCTCTCGGTAATTTGGCTTTTTCACAAGAAATTAAGAGAGCAATTTTTAGTATGGGTGCATTGAAGGCCCCAAGTCTAGATGGTTTAAACCCCCTCTTCTTTCAAAGTCAATGGGAGACTGTGGGAGCTTCGGTTTGTAATCTTGTTCAGGGTATTTTTAATAAGCTAGAAGATGTTATAAGGATTAATGATACTAATATTGTTTTGATTCCCAAGGTTGATGCCCCTCATTTATTTCATGATTTCCGTCCAAGAAGTCTATGTAATGTTGTTTATAAGGTTGCTAC
The DNA here is from genome assembly GCA_037177275.1 of Acacia concinna. Lineage (NCBI taxonomy): Eukaryota > Viridiplantae > Streptophyta > Magnoliopsida > Fabales > Fabaceae > Acacia > Acacia concinna. The sequence continues at coordinate 4,729,886 of JBAGKO010000002.1, read as the reverse complement.
TAAAGTTTTGGCTAATCGCCTGAAGAGTTTAATGACTCGATTGGTTGCACCGAATCAATGCAGTTTTGTTCCTGGTAGATTAAGTTCAGATAATATTATACTAGTTGAGGAAATTGTTCACTCAATGAGTAGGATGAAGAAAAACCAAGGTTTTATGGCATTGAAGATTGAATTAGAAAAAGCGTATGATTGAGTTCGTTGGGATTTTGTGGTATGTTGTCTAAATGAGATTGGAATGTCTAATTGTTTTGTGCAATTAGTTTATTATTGTTTGTCAATTTCTTCTATGCAAGTGATTTGGAATGAGATCCTTTATCTCCATACCTGTTTGTGCTTATTATGGAGAAGTTTGCACATCTTATTCAAAGTGAGGTTTAGCAGAAAAATTGGATGGCATTTAGACTTAAAAAGCACGGTAATTTTGGCACTCATATATTTTTTGTTGATGATGTTATTTTATTTGTGGAAGCTATTACAGAACAAGCGGTTATTGTAAGAGCATGTTTGGATGATTTTTGCGTAACATCAGGAGAGAAAGTAAATAAGGCCAAGTCAAGAGTTTTTTTCTCGAACAACGTTTGTCATGCCAAGAGGAAGGAAATAGGAGATTTTTTGGGGTTCACACTACCTCAATCTGGGAAAGTATTTAGGATTGTCGTTGTACCATAAAAGAGTTTCTAA
>JBAGKO010000002.1:4713722-4729105 GCA_037177275.1 Acacia concinna | reverse complement strand
TCTCACACACTGGAGGCACAGACATCACACCCCTTTTTTTTTTTCAGGCACCAGGTACACACACAAGCACACACTTTTAGCTTCTTTTTTTTTTTTTCTATTACTCCTTCTCTTCCATCATGTACACATAATCACACATGCAATTTTTTTATATTTTTATATCAATATATATATATATATAATTACATGTATACATTATTTTCATCATCTTATTCTTTTTAATTTTATTTATTTATATATTTATATTAATATTTTTTCCATTTTTTGTTTTATGACCATTCTATATTTTTATTTCTCTAACCCCTTTTACCTTCATGAATTATATTTTAATTAAATTATTTTGTCATAAGAATTATTCCTTAATTATAATTAAATCCTAATATAAAAATCTAGACGTTACAGGTGTGGTACATATGTTATCCCGTCTATTGTTAAGCGTAAAGGGGAGTTCTATACCTGGAAAGGTATTAGAAAGGTATGGAGTCAAGTTGAGGAAGGATTGAGATGGAATCTAGGAGATGGGAGACATATTTACATTTGGAAAGATAAATGGTTACCACAGTTTGAAGCATTATCGGCTCATGCTATTGGTACTGTTTTTGGGAGTATGGAGGAGGAGGGGGTATCAGAGTACGTGACTACTTTAGGTGGATGGGATTGGGCTAAGTTATCCCAATTCTTGCCAACCATGGTGCTGAATCGTATTGGCAGAGTGTATCCTTTGGATGCTCGAGTTAGAGATGATACCCCTATTTGGTAGGAAACTCATAGTGGTGTGTTTACTATTATATATGCTTATAAGCTTCTTTCTAAATTTGACAGATATAATAATATAAGTATATGGAGGAAGATTTGGAAACTACATGTGCCTCCTAGGTGTAAGACCTTTTTGTGGTTGAGTGTCTGTAGAAGGCTGTTTACTAATGAGTTACGAGTAAGGAGAAATACGATAGTTAATTCGAGTTGTCCGGTTTGTGGTCATGCAATTGAAAGTATTTTGATTGTGCTTCGGGATTGTAGTATTGCAACTAGTTTTTGGCAGCAGTTTGTTTCAATAAACTGTCAGGATAGGTTTTATCTTCAACAAAATGCATAGGACTGGTTTGAATGGAATATTTCTCAGACTTTCAGGTATAATGAGACTGAGTGGTGAGTTTTCTTCATTATCATTTGTAGGCAATTATGGATTAATTGTAATGAAGGGGTTTTTAATGGCCAGGCGAGGGGTGGTCGTCAAATTCTAGCGGAGGTGGATGCTAGTATTAAATGGTCTAAGTTTGATTTATGTCGTGAGGTGTCCAGATGTGATAACCGATTTAAATGGGTGGCTCCTTTTCTTGGGTGGGTCAAAATTAATGTTGACGGTGCTTTAGTGCAATCAGGAGGGTATAGTGCTTGTGGAGGCATTGCTAGAGACCATAATGGTAAAGTTCTATGGGGTTTTATGTGTTATTTGGGGGTTCGCGAACAACTTGCATGCAAAGTTATGGGCTATCTTGTGGGCATTGAAGTATGCATGGGAGGGCACCTGGTGAAGGGTGAAAGTAGAAACCGACTGCTAGGAGGCTTTATCGTTGCTTATGAATGGCTAATAAAAATGTTAAAATATTACACATGGTTTATCGGAAATCAATATTATTTAGTATAAATTTATTAATGTTATCTATATTTAATAAAATATAGAGAGAATGATAAAAAAATACCTTTTCAATTTCACAATATTAAATAAGTGATTTTTCATAAAATTGAATTGTCAATTGTAATATAAGTTTAGTTATATGATTGATTTGAAATTTTAAAATTCAAATGGTATTTATATGTCATTCTTCCTAAAATATACTTATTGATAATAATTTATAAAAATTTAATTTAAACATTATGGAATATGATAATTAAACTGTTGTATAGCATAATTTTACAACGAGAACAATTTTTTTTAATAAAAAAAATACAATTGTACTTCTCAGCTTCCTTAGCATAAAAGATAAAAAAACTAAATAAATTAATTTAAAGTATTTATATTTTTTTTCAAATTAATTTATATAATTTGTAATATATATATAATCTAAGAATAATTAAATGATTTATTTACCTTTAATAATTTGCTCGAGTTAAAAAAACAAAATATAACTATGTAGTACTATTAGTATGTGTTTGGTTGGAAGTTTTTTTATAAGTTAAATTAGGTTGGAGATAATAAACCTTAGTTTAGTTGGAAGGAAGTGAGGTGAGAGGTGAGAAAAAAATGTCTCCCATTTTGCATTTTTCAAATTTTTAAATTTAGGGTTTTCTTTAAATGAAAGAAAATTTATATCTCAACTTGATAAAACCGCCCATAACTATTTTTTGACATTTCATAACTTTTCCCATGACTTAATCTAACTCATAACCATCTACTCTCTCCGTTTCTATTTATAACATCTTTTTAGAAAATTTTAAAAAAGATAATTATATTATTTTAAGATATTAAAATTTGTCATTTTTTTTAAATTATATTGTTTAACATTTCATAACTATTCCTATAACTTAACCTAACTCATAACCATCTACTCCTTCCGTTTCTATTTATCACATCTTTTTAGAAAATTCTAAAAAAATCTTAAAAAAGATAATTATATTATTTTAAGATATTAAAGTTTGTCGTTTTTCTTCAAATTTTATTGTTTGACTTATAAACTACTATATAATATAAAAAAACACAATATATGATATTATTATGTAATATAATTAATTTTTTTAAAATTCTCTAAAATTATCTTAGAGAAACATGCTAACCATAAATTAACATCCAACATCCTTTTCTAATAACCAAGCAAACACACCCTCGAGGACGGTGGAGTTTTTGGTTCTCCAATCCCGAACAGTTTGGTTGGCAACCATTGGATCTCGTAGCCATCTACTAAACCCAACAAGAAGATTCTATATTGTCCCCCGTCGGTTGGCCCCGCCGGATATTTCAGGTTTTGCAGCTTGCCTCTTCCTTCTCCGCCTTCGACGAGGGAGAGAATAACTTCGGTTAAACCATGGCCGACAATTACGCCGATGACTTGGACCAACTCCTCGATAGTATGAACGCCTACTTGCTCTCCTCCTATCTCTTGGTGACACTTTCAATTTTGCTTTCGGCTTTACAATTTGCTTCTCAATTTCTTTTTTAAGGTGCTTTGGATGATTTCCAGAACTTGAACGTCAATTCTACCTTTCAAAGGTATATATCTATTTTCTCCTTTTCCCTTTGCCTTTGTGTTGATAACGTGCTATTCGTGCGTTTATTTCTTAATATTCACTTTCTTTTGCTCGTAGTTCTGGGGCGGGAACTGAGAAGAAAGAGGGTTATCCTCCTCCTCTGCCTTCCGGTGTTCAAGGACTGGGCATGGGGTTACCTGATTTGAGAAGTAAGAAGAAGGGGAAGCAAAAGTTGTCCAAGGATGCCCATGTATCGGAGGCGCTTGACAAACTCAAACAGCAGACAGTTGAGGCTGTTAAGGGAATTGAATCTGTGTCTAGTGAAGTGGATGATAATGCCATTGTGGACGAATGGCTGAAGCAGTTTGAAGGACAGGTAACCTCCATGTTTTCTTCATATCTTGCATGAGAATTGCTTACTTGTATGCCTTTGTTTTCTTCATATCTTGCATAAGCACTTTGAGTGATGAGGACCATGAGGTGACTTCTTTTGTTAAAACAAAAAAATTACATTACAACTATGAAGTGATTATGAATGATGAATTTTTCAGGCACTTGTGATTTGCTTCTTCTTGATGTTCCCGTAAAAGAACATGATTTTAGAATTAGAAACTGTACAGAATAGTGGATTTGGACACTGTTGTTGTCCATGGACGGGGGTGTTTGAGAGAAGTGCTGTCACTTATGTGTCAGGTAGTTTGTTTGCTGAATTGGATGTTCTAAAGGTATAGATTTGGTTGTTCTGTCTTCTATGAAAGGCATAATTAATTCTCATTATTCTTAGAAATTAGAAGATAACTCTTCAGTTTGGAGCATAGATTGTAATTACAATAAAGAGATTGACATGGTCGTTTTACTTCTTTAATGGTCATCTCTATTATTGTACTCCCAAATTCGGTTTTTTTTCCCCCTCCTTCCTTTATGTAACGCTTCATAATGAAGTCGTAGCCATATCTGATTTTACTTTTAGAGTTTACAACACGTCAGATTGTGTTGATCACTTATCACTCACCGAAGTATGATTGTGCAGTTCCATAACCTTGGTCAGCTATTTTTATTTTGTAACCATAGCCCTTGATGTTATTTTTCGATTAATGATATACCCATTTATCCCATAAGATATTTGGTTCCAAATGTAGAAAATGAATTGAACTGCTCTTGCTCGTGCTTCAGAAATGTAAATTGACACAGTTCTTATGACTTACTGCATCGATTGTATTTTAAGATATGGTATGAAGACTGCTCAGTCGGCATTAAAGCATAAATTGTGGTTTAAATACTGTGAAACTATTATCTGCATTGGCTGTAAGCTAGCAGTACTTTGTTTTTTTCCCCCCATTACACGCTGTTGAACCTTTGGACTGTTGACCTTCCTGCTTAAGCATTTTCCTTGTCTTTCTATGCCTTTTGGACATATAAAATAGTTATTCCAAATGAATTGTCTTTAGTTATAAATCTTATGTTTAAATGAGCATACTCGTGATTGCAAATGATTCAAATTCGGGATTATTGCATTTAATTACTAGCCATTACTTTTCTTGTATTGTTGTAGTGATAAGATCATCGTGAAGGAACTGATTAATTATTAAGTGCAACAGTTGGAAGTTCCATTAAAAACAGCAAGGGAAACAATCATATAATGACTTGAGAAATTCAGCTACATCTTGTGAAAGCAAAGCATAATTTCCATGCAGGGACATACATTTCAGATCCACTGGTCAGAGCCACCAGTACGATGTGATATCTGAATGAAGCAAACAGTGAAACCTGCAAATCTTTCCTTCTTTTTGGAGGAAGGGATATTACTATAGGACTCCTCTCTTCAATTCCATTCTGTTTCTTCTAACGGACTTTTCACCATGTACTGTGTTCCAATACACTGGCAAATCCATTTTATCATGTCTTAGGTTCTAACAATGTGATTCCTACTTCATCACTTTTTGCACTCTGCTGTTATTCCTTACCATCTTAACATTGTAACATTTTTGTCTAGAATTAAGACACTGATAATTTTATTGACATGTCTAGGACATGGATGCTATTATGGAGTCCATGATGCAACAACTTCTATCTAAGGAGGTTCTCCAAGAACCAATGAAAGAGATAAGTGGAAGATATCCAAAGTGGCTGGAAGAGCATAAAAGTAGCATAAGCAAAGAGGAATTTGAACGTTATTCACATCAGTATGAGATTATACAGAATCTTAATGAAGTTTATGAGAAAGATCCTGGAAACTACCCCAAGATTTATGAGATTATGCAGAAAATTCAAGAATGTGGACATCCACCTAATGACATTGTTCAAGAGCTTGCTCCTGATATGGATTCAAACAGTCTCGGCCAGCTGTAAGTTTGCTTATGTTTATTTAGTCTTCATTTTATTGAAAATGAGTACTGAACCCATCTAAATTTGTGCTGGAATATGCTGAGGTACCCAAAAATGATCCTATGTTGCATCTGTCACCCAAAACTGTCCTACCATTGCCTTCTCACTCGGCTGTTTCCTTTCTTCTTTTTCTTCATGACAGAAATTTATGGGAGCAATAATATCACTGTTTCCCCCTCAGTAGGATTAAGAAATTGGACCATATTGAAACTCACCCCTAAAGTTGAGGGCAAAAGAGTGCTTTTGACTTCATTATACAAGTCCTCAAGTCCCCATTTGCTTTTTTTTTTTTGTTTTTTGAAACATGGAACTTAGGTCTATATGTGATGACTATTTTTATTTTTTTACCCTGTATTATCAGATTGCACTACTTATTTCCAGCTGTTTTTTTTTTTTAAACATAATCTTCATAGTGCATCTATCTGGTTTCTCTAGCATGAGTTCACTTGTTTGCGTGGTTTGACACCACTCTTTTAGAAGCTGTAGTCATGAAAATTTGGTCATAATGAACCGTTTTGTAATTTATACAGCTACAGCTAGGCTGCCACTTTGTTTGAAAAATAAGTTACTCTTTAAAATACTTCTAAACAACTTGCTACAAAGTTTGTGCTTTATGTTGAACATGAATATTGATATTAATCCAATATTTAGGGGGGAAAAAAGAAAGAAAGAAAGAAAGGAGTTTGTTACAGTTGGGGTGAACGCACAGCATTTCAAGTATCATGCAGGGTCTTCCTATAGTTCTACAGTTCTACTTGAATTGATAATTTAATACTCAGTTCTTTTCAACTCATGTATGGCAATCTCTGACAAGCCAAAATAAGTTTTTAATTTTATTGTTTTCTTTGGGCATATAGTGTCCCTGTTACAGATCTTTCTCTGTAATAGATGTTTATTATGGGCTCTTACATATGGCATCCTTTGTTTTTTCCTCCAGGTCTGAAATGCTTGAATCTCAGCCAAACTGTTCTATAATGTGAAGCTTTTATGGTTCCTTGTATCAAGTTAATTCTTAGGGATATCGTTTTACACTTCGTGAGAAAAATTGGTATATTGTGCAACAGTTATTTTCTACCTAGTTTTTAAATTTACAAGTCTCTTGTCATCTGTCACTTTACAGTCTATGTTTATACGGGCATAGAAGAGAACAGTTTCAGAGCGCTTGTACAGAATCATTTTCTTGCATGCAAGTGGTACAAATTATGGTCTCCATTCTTTGAAAGTCGTCCTGTTCATTTACACTCTGGAGATGTATTTGTTTACACTTTACACCATCTATGAGTTTGGGTTAGAATCTTGTGAATAGCAGAAAATTAATCCTCCCAGAAATTTGTCTCCTTTTTGGTAAGAACAAACCAATTTGACCCAATTTTGAGTGTCAATTTATTAATGCAGCTTTTAGATATTGAGAAATTTATCCAGAAATTCATCCTAATTAATTATTTGCCTAGCTGCCCCGGTATGAAGTTATCATACTATTTTAGTCCTTAATGTAAGATGTAATTAATCAATTGAAGTAAATAAGGATGTTAATTTAGTTAATATGACTTTTTATCCTAAACACTCAAATAATTTTCTTTAATTCTCTTTCCCTCTCACTAAATTATTGTTAAGTAAATAAATTGGTTAATTTGAAAAGAAAATGATAAACATGCGAAATATGTCTTATATTGACCTAAGCTCTCCAATTAAGCCTTGCATTAAATGTGGGAGGAGTATTTGAAGTTAATTAAAGTATAATCAAATGTTATAACATCAATAGACAGGAGTATTGACGAGAGTTTGGGCAATAACCAATAAGTACAAAAATGTTGGACAAGTCATAAGTATCTACTAGACTAGGCATCGAAGTATGGTAACCAATGTCTTCCATTAACGAAGCTCTTGGCTAGAAATGGATGTGCCAACTTGAAATCTAGCTCTGGGGCCCATGAGATCCCCCGCAATGACGTGGCTCCTGGGCCCCAGCACTTGTACACTCCGAAGAATATTGTCCTGAAAGAAACACAGAAATCAGCATAAACTCGGAATATTATCTCCGTATGAACATTACAATTAAGATCACCACCTTAATATAATACTGTGTGTGCATTTATCTATATATACATATATATATATATATAGAGAGAGAGAGAGAGAGAGAGAGTGAAGGGTTTACTTGTTTTTGCTTTGGTCGCGATTCCAATTATCCCAGCCAGCATGCGCGACAATGTCGTCGAAATAGGTATAAGCGTAGACGATTGTTGAATATGGGCCCATTGCTCGGCCCAGATATATGGGCCCAGAACCTGTCACTCTACAACCTACGAATATGAATCCAGTCTTCTCATTTGGGCTCCTTCGACCTTGGGCTGCTATTGACCCGAACCTCGTCGCTATTGAGTGCAGCTCGCAATCCTGCACCACTAATATCTGAAACATTAGCCAATAGCTCATATAGTCACAGCCCCACAGGCAAACTATAAATTTGTAGAATTAAGAATTATATATGAAACGCCTAACTATGCGCGCGCACACACAAATTATCATATTTGAGTATGATTTTGTGAAGAGATAAGGTGCGCGCCCACACACACACACACACACACACGTACCTTGTAGATGGACCTGCCATTGCCAAAGATGAAATCAATGGATCCTTCAATGTAACAATCCTTGAAGTAATGTCGTCCAGCGTCGTCACAAAGTGTGTCTTGTGCCCCATAAAACCCACATCCCAACATATACGCTTTGTCCCCAGATATCCTAAACGACGCCGCTTGCCACCCTTCCATTCCTGGCATCGGCGCCGGTGCCGTGTTCTGCACTCACAAAAACACCGCCCAAATGGGTTCACCTGAATCATTCTCTGTAAACCACACATGAAGAGAACCAGTATAATATAATACTACTACTTGTTCGCAACATAAGATTATGAAGTACGAACAAGATCTTATACTATGAACGAACGAACGAGATCTTATATTAAAAGACCGTTACCTTGAAGCTGATGTTCCTAGCAGAGAAGAAGTTGGCGAAAACTGTGGCAGAAGCAGTTCTGTAAGTTCGTAACTGTTGTCCATTAGGACCAAGGTCACCGGCTCGATCATGCCATTCTATCACCGTCTTGTCTCTCCCCTCTCCCTGAAACGTAATGTACGGCTTCGTCACCGGCACCACCACCTTCTCTCTACAATATTCATAACCGTATGAACTCACATCTCAAGGTTAAGGCAATATAATATCATTAATCAACTTAACTGTACGTATAGCGTCTAACATAATTGTATTACATGTAGTATCCGGCGCTGATTTGAATAAGCATGTTCATTCTATTGTTGTCTGGGATGGAATCTACGGCAGCCTGGACAGACCGGAATTGCCCACCTCCGTTGACGTCAACGGTGATTACACGATGACCGGTAGGTATGGCAGACAGTGCATGCAATAAGGAAGTGTAAAGTAAGAGAAGTTCCAGAGAGATGAACAAGAGAGACGAAAGAGAAGCCATTAAAGTGAGTCAGTATAGCATTCATACAATGAGAAAGTATCGTAGAAGATGAAGAAAGAAACACACTAACAGGCACAGTTATATAGACACACACACACACATGTTCATAATACATACACATATACTATACTATACATAGTTGTAGGCCAATGATTGATTTTGATTAATTTATATGATGGGAAGAGACAAGACATGTTGATCTTTCGATTCCAACGGTTACTTTTATGGCTCTTTAGTAAAAGATGTAAGGCTAATCTTTCTTCTGATAGGCTGGCATTTGCACAAAAAGACTACACCTGCGGGTCACATTACCTTCTTGGCTTTTCTATCTGTTGGTAATATACATACATACATATATATATATATATATATTATTACAACCTATTAACGTAGGTACTATCATGTCTCTTGCAATATCTAGCCTCGTGATATATGTGTGTGATGTGCGCACCAAATTTCAACCTTGTTACTGTGTCGTTTGAGATTTTGTTTGCTTGAAGGGTTTTTTTTATTATTGAATATGGAGGCTGAGGGGTCAAAAAGGTGGTAAGATGTGAACACTATAATGACAATGCAATCATATCATATGGGAGATTAATTACCAATTAAATTAGCTATTTTGATGGGTTGTGATCCACTTACAAACAAACATAAGGAATCCGAGATGAGATAAATGTAATAATCATGTGATATTTTGTTGAGAATAATTAATACTCCCTATATTCCTATTTTTAAGATCTTTTTTAAGGATTTAAGAAAATCCTTAAAAAGTTAATTATATTACTTAATAATATCATATATTGTGTTTTATTACATTATATTGTAGTTCATAAGTCAAATAACATAATTTGAAGAAAAACAACAAACTTTAATATATTAAAATAATATAATTACATTTTTTAGAATTTTTTAAATTTTTTAAAAGAGTCTTATAAATAAGAACTGAGGAGTATTTATATAATCTAGGGGTATACGAGTAGTGTAGCCTTCAAACGGTCATGTGGTTGATTAATGTGGTGGAAGGTTGATGGGCTGAATAGTATTTTGTATTATACTCAATTCTTTTTTCGTTTTTTTTTGCCAGTGTATTATACTCAATTCACCACACATGTTTTTTTATTCCAAAGACAAGGGGGATCCACCCTGTAATTTGTTCTTGCATATGCATGACCACAAAATTCTTCTGTTTTGTTGGGGCTTGAGCAACAAAAATTCACCGCCGATCTCCGATAAATCTTAGATTGGAATATGATTTAATATTTAAGGTTATATTTGGATCTTTCGCGGAGATTCAATAATTAAAGGTATATTTGGGTTAAAAAAGTAATAAGTTTTGCATATTTATTGTTTTTTTATTCATTTTTTAATGAGCATGCATAAATCGGTTATTTTAAAACCGATGAAATACTTGTAAATATGATAATAGTTTTACAACTCTATATTGGTATGAAATATAAACCACCGGAGCATATGTCATGCCCATAAAAGAGATGAGCATCTAGATCACTCAATAGAAAGAAGAGAATTACATGGCAAAAAAAAAGAAAGAAAGAAGAGAATTACAAGATAAGGTCAAATAATCCTTGTGGATACTGGTGGAGGTTGGTTGATTGAAGACACATAAGCTATCAACTATACTGCGAGCTAATTTAGCTAACTGCTTCGTTCACATACCGTACCTTATCATGTGGTTTCCAAGAACACATTAATACAAGAACAAGCCAACCCTGACAAGTAAGACTCCTAGGCTCTTCTCTTACAAGGGGATAATTGCGATCACAACCCTAATAACTAAATTAATGGCCTCAGTCAGTGCAATGAGAGAGAAGGAAAATTTTCTATAACATTTCAACCAACACAGTTAAAGCCCTTTCTCTCAGCATAATTGAAGCCCTTCAATTATTGACACTTGATTTATCTTCTCATATTTTAAATAATTTTTATTCTAATAGTTCCACTGGTAAAAATTGTAAATCTAGATTATCCAAATTAAATTTTATGTTATCATTCGGTGGTCACTGAATGGTACCCATCTTTGCAGCTGAGATTTTAGTGATTCTAAAAAGTTTGGAGACATGCCGCAGAAAGTCATCTCAAACAACAGGACTCAATAGTAGCGAGAAATCTAGGTGACGTCAATACCACCCATAATACTTTTTCCCACTACGAAAAAATCGACAGAAGTATTGATTAAAGGAGGTAAAAACAACTGATTTGATGTTACGATCACATTCTAAATGTAAAATATCAACAATCTTATATTCATACAGGATTGAGTCACAAATTTAGATATACAATCTGCTTTTCTTCCCCATTGACCCCAACCACTCCGTGCCTGTTACCTTTGTGATTTACTTCATGTATTTTTGAAGGAACTTCCTATGGAAGTCATTCCTGATAGTGTCATTGATGAATCGCTTAGTTGTCTTAGTTTCACCTCGTGCTTGGTTCTTGAACACAACATCATCATCCCACCTAAGTCAGCAACAATCCATATAAAATTAAAATGAGATCAAGACAATAATCCATGAGAAACCTCTAAATTCGGTTCTAGAATTCATACCTTCTTTTCACATTAAAAGATGTTGGGTTGTTTAACAAAGGGTTCCCGCGCAGAAGCTCTGCCTCCTTTACTTTCAACTCTTCGTCTCTTTGTTGTCGTTCCTGCACAAGGACAACATACAGTTGTTGGAACTCAAAATAACGGACAGTAAATGAGTTACTAAATCAAGATAACGAGATTGTATCCAGTTGTTCAATCCCATGTCTACTGTATTCAATCATAGCACAGTAACAAAACAGAGAGATACTAGAAATCTTCAATGGCATGGATTAAGAGTATAAGGAAAAACGGGGAGGAAAAGAATAGTCTCACCTTGCGTAGCTTTTCCTCTGCTCTTTCCTTCTTTATTTGTTCAAGCTCAGCCAAAAGAGCTTCAGTGTCATCCTCATCATCATCATCACTGACCAAAAAGTTTACAAATGAATTCAAGTGATTTTACAATATCCAACTGATAAATACGCAGCTAAACACATAACTGTGTGATGTACACTTGCTCGTATCCAAAGTATCAACATAATTGCCTCAATTGACCAAAACCCAAAACATCAAGGCTATGTTTAGATGGAGAGAAAAGGAGGGAGAGAGGAGGGGAAAATAAGAATTAGGTTTGAAAACTTTCATAAATAGTAGAGAAATTTACTATTTTTCAAAGTTTTCTTCTCTAATTTTCTTTCCCCCTTAATTTTCTCTCCAAACATAAGGTAAAGGAAGCCAATTTGAAGATCAAAACTAAGTGCAGAAAATACACAAAAATAACCTGTTATTTGACAAAAGAATATAGAAATATAATAGCATATTTTACATATTAAAAAATATAAGTTATATGCAAAATCAAGTTCAATCAATCTCATGAGCAGTCCATGCATGCAGATAATAACTTATTTGCCATTGTATTGAAGAAATCCAAAATGCTTACGAAAAAAGAATTAACAATATGAAGCAAGTGATGGTTGATGATGTTAAAATAAATCAAGATTACCAACCTCTCATCATCACTCTTAACATCAATGTCAGAGTCATCTGCATCCACGCTACGTGGAACAATGCGGTCTTCAGTTTCTCTCTTCGTTCCTGTAAAGACAAAATCCCACTAACTTGTAAGACATACTAAATAATACATCATATCAGCTTATCTTTTTACAGAATGCACAAATATCTAATTGAAAGTAAATGCATAGAGGTCCACATTGCACCTTCCAACAAGAGATGGCTTCCTTTTCCACGATCCCTGTCATCTGTCAGAACCCATAGAATACAATTAAGACGGTCAGAACTTGGTAAAACAATAGATATAGTGAAATTTAGAAAACAATTTAAAACGGTCTTTTTACCATTATATTTATTTTTTGATGAGAAATGCCTCCTCTCACGCTCTTCCAGTTCATCACGTAGGTTCCTTCTCTGCAATTCCTCTTGTGTGTCCTGCCCATCTTTCCTATAAGGGAAGGTATACATTTGTTATTTGGAGAACACATTTGTTTTTGTTGCTAGAAGGGGAGAAACACAACATTTGTGTTGGCAAAGAGCTGCCTTATCACATGGCATATCTAAAATCAACTAAATGTATGCAATGGGCTTCCTCTTACACATTAAAGAGGAGGAGGAACAATAGCAAATGTTTAAGTTGCTGAATCAAGATAATGGGATTGAATCAATTCATTGGTTGGAGGATTAAAATATCAATAAAGGATATGCAGAAACACCATATAAAATTCACTGATAAATTTTTAATCTAAATTCTGAGGTAGTCAACGGCAAAAGGCGCCTTAAAGTGCTAGACCTTTGAAACCGCTATGATTAAAATGTTCCATACTAGTAGTGGTAGTGATACAACTAAATGTAATAATTTAAATTAGCGACTTTATTGAACTTCCGTGACTGCCATAGCACTACTTACTTCAAATTGAAACATATTTATCGCAAAACAATCCTAACCGTGCCACTAGCAACAATATCTCTATTAAGAAGCTCCTATTTCAATTGCATATCAACTGATCAAACAACTAAAATCCAGCAACCGAATAAAAATCACAGCAGCCTTTCAAGTTGCTTTATTATTTTTGCCAGGAAATCTAACCCGACTTACGAGACAAACAGATACCCTGATCGTGATCATGAAACTCAGGACCAATTCCGTGGATTTCTTTTCGATTTCAAGAGAACAATACATGAAGAAGGGTATTAACTGGTCGAGCAACTAACATTCAACAAATGAATGAAAATCACAGCAGCCTTTCAAGTCACTACATCCCTTTAGCGAGGAAACCTAACCAATCTTACGACAAAAAGAGAACGAGGCATCTTAACCATGAAACTCAGCACTAATACCCCTCAAAATTCTTTTCGAATTCGAGAAACCAAACCTAAATATAGGGCACAAAAAAAAAAAAAATTACCTGGGCTTTAGGGTGGTGTGGGATGCGATATCCCTTGATGAATACTTTTGCGAAGGACCAAAAATTCGTGTACCACCTTGTTCGTTGCCACCTTTGGCAGGTGCCCATGTAGGTCGAGCTGCGGTCGTCATTGCTTCTGATTTCCAGCTACTACTCTACAACAAGGACCGATTTCCTACAAAGCAAACGGATCACAACAATCTGTATTTGCAATCCCTCTATTCCTCTGATGCAAATCCTAACTGCGTTGTCGATTACCACAACACAATCGCGCCGACAACGGGTCCGCCTTTTAAGCTCGAACTACGTCGGCGCGGTTCGAGAAGTCTTTCGGCTAACGATTGTGTGATCTTCCGTTTAAAAAAAAATAATAAAAAAAAAAGAGAAAGAAGGCAAATCCTAAAAAAGATCGTAAAGGACAATTCAAAACTATAAAGTTGACAAATTTCAATTCAATCATAGGTAGAAATATGTCATTTTTAAATTTAAAATTTTATTAAATTACGTAAATGCTTCTAAAATTATGTAAAATGCCTCTATTATAATTCAGAACTTTTACATAATTTAACATAATTTTAAAATTAAAAAACATTAGAGATTCTTATATATGGATTGAACTAGAATTTATGTTGTTCTAAATGGTCCTTTTAGAGCCGGTAATATGGTTTTTAACCGTGGGCCTAACCCGCCCAAATTGAAATATGGATGGTTTGGGTTTAGAAAAAGTGGGACCATTTTTTAGCGGATCTTTTAGGCCCAAACCCATATGGGCTCAGCCCATAGCGGCCTTGATCGGTAGGCCCACAGTTAACCATATATATTTTTAAAATATGTGAAGGCCCAACCCGAAATAAGCCCTTCAGCAGGCCACACTCCTTCTATCGTTGAGTGAACTTGAGTCCTTCGGCCTTGAAGATTCAAGTGTCCAGCAATGTCCCTTACTCTCTTAGTCTCTAAAATAGAGTGATAGACCTAGCTTGCCTGCCTTACCTCTGCCTCGCGGCCCTCGCCCTCGCGGTCTTGGTCTCGTGAGTGGCGACTCTCGTCTCGCCTCTCGATCTCACATCTAAGTGACTGATCCTCTCGCCTCTCATCGTCACTCTGTCTTTGTTAGAAGCTCGACACCATCTCTAAAGTCTGAACTCTGAAGATTGAAGCTGGACGTCGTCTTTGAAATCTAAAGCTGGACGCCATCTCTTAACACTGAAGCTCGTGCTCGACGTCAACGACGTGTGTCCATGATTCCCTCTCCAGATATTCCAGCAAGTTTCGATTATCTTGTATTGGTAAGGAAATAAAATTACTTGATTTTTTAATTACTCTATCTATTGGAACATATTTTTTATCTATTAGATTTGGGGGT
>JBAGKO010000002.1:4676767-4702243 GCA_037177275.1 Acacia concinna | reverse complement strand
GCATGGTAGTATGGTTAAAATTGGCACTTGATTTTTGGCTTGTTGAGAGAGAAACTTGGGTTGGCCATATTTTTAGCGAATGACTGTTTCTGACCACGAGTCTTTGAATGCTAACAGAATGTATTTTTAGTTGCAAATGGAGTAGTTGAACATGTCATTTGGAGTTTTAAAGAAAAAGTTATGACTTCCCAAAATTAGGCCAAAAACCATGGAAAATGGAAAAATGACCATATGAACAGTGCATCTTTGAGGGCCTACACACGTGTGATGCTATGGAATCAGTCTATGAAATTATTTTTCTCTTAAAGAGGAATGAAAGAGCTTTCCAACGAACTTAAAATTGTGTCATTTTGATTTTTTCTATAATTAGTTATGATTTTTCAAAATTGGTTGAAATTAAGGGGCGGATGAATAGTAACCCGAAAAAGTGAAAAATTTATCCCTTATTTTTCTAACTTGTGATCATAACTAATGGTTCCAAGGGCCCTAGTTGGGTAACATGAAGGTAATAAAAGTGAGATGTCACAGGGACACTGTTTTTATTTTTTATTTTTTAATTTATGTAAAATCTACTAAGCAATTTTTTACAATATTTTAATGTTTTTGCCACATAAGATTGCTAAAAAACATTAGTGATTGAATTCCAAGCGAGTCAAAAGTTTAGAAACTGTGCTATAAGTGAGTTATAACTTTGTGGGCCAAAATTAAAGATTAATTTTCTTCATTGTAATATATGGTAGTTAGTTAGATTTCACTATTGTACCCTAATTTTTAAAAGTTTATAGTTATTTTTACGTTTTTATAAAATGTTGATGGATATTTTAGCATATTAACTGTATATTAATTTGTCCATACTAATTAAATTAGCTAAGCTATGCAATTAATAAATATAATTTAAAAACAATTATCATTATAGAAGATAACATAAATTGTGTTATATATATATATATATATATATATATATTAGCAGAATTAGTTCATTTACTATTTAAAAAATGAAAAAAAATTATCTTTCAAACAAAGAAAAGACAAATTAGTACTTCCTATTTGACATGTGACATATGGGAGGAATATGAAATTTCTAAAATCTCCTCAAACATTTTGAATTTACCAATATGCCCTTAATTCTTCTTTCATTCCCTTCTCACTCTCTCCTCCACAACAACATCAATATATTAATTAACAACATAATAATTTAAATTAACCGCACTATCATCATTTTCCCTTATTTCACATTAAGGATTTATTAAAGTCAAAATTTCTCTTTCCCATTTGAAAAGTATTTTTCTGGCATTTTCCTTTTAGTATTATATGTAGTGGTTAAAATATACTTTTGGTTATTTAAGTTTAGTCGAAGTCTTCTTTTAATCTCTTAACTTTTAAAAGTGTGTTTTTAGTTCTTTTAAGTTAATGCCGTCAACTTCACTAACAGAAAATACTGACTCAATAAAGTTAAAATGCTGACATAATTTGAATGGATGTTTTAATTTTGACAGCAACTTAAAGATTTATTAGGATTTTAATGATTTTCTTATTTACACATAATTTAAATATAAGAATATGTCATTATTTTAACTTTACTTAGCATTTTCCTTCATTAAAGTTAACGCCGTTAATTTAAAAGGACTAAAAACACACCTTTTAAAATTAAGGACTAAAAGAGGATCTCGACTAAACTTAAAGAATTAAAAGTATATTTTACAAACATATCTATATATATATATATATATATAAAGAATTGACTCATTAACTATCTTATGAACCATGAGATGTATAATTTATTAATTTTATATATTTTTTAAAAATTGTGCGCAACAACCTTCCTTGTATTGCCCACCCCTCATTCTGATGATAAGTTCATTTTTTTTAATTATCTACTACTATTGTTTATCAATAATGAATTTATGATCACAACCTCGTGATAATTCCATATATGTTTCATATTTTTAAATCCCACCTTCATGTGCGGCAATGAACACGTGTTTTTCCCAATATTAAATGTTACGTCGGGCGAGAAACCTATTTGATATTCCTTAATATCTGATCTATTTTAGTCTTTGAGAATTCAATTCAATTCGTACTAGTGTATAACCACGAAACTTGCGGGTTATTCTGGTATCGTATTCTACATTTCTACTGTGAGTAAACTTCAGTATCCTTCTCGAAGAAGAATAGTAAAACCCAGTAAAAAAAAAGGACGACTTGTTTAAGACTTGAGCTAAGTGTCGTGCATGCATTTTATGCATCTGTTACTTTGCATGCACTCTCTCTCTCTATCTCTCTCTCTCTTCCCCTAGAAATCCATTGACGCAACCGCTTTCTCTCTCTAGCGGATACCCACTAAAAGTCCCAGATTGCCGTTAAATTCTTTGGCCTTTCTCTGATGTTGACTTTACTATCTTCTTCTTCAACAATTAAGGTACCTGAATCCTTGTTCGCGCGTTGGGATGGCACCGATTAGAGTGGATGATAAGTAGAGGGAAGTTGGGCAGTTCTGTTTTGTTCTTCTTTATGTGGATGAGGCATTCTTTCGTTGATTTTGGGTTTCTTGTCTGCGCCAGGTTGATTCTGTTGTTATTTCTGCAAATCTTGAAACTTGTGTGCGTGTCTTCGTGGCGTATGGAATTTTCTCATTGAATTCAATGATGTGGTCAAAAAGGGTTTTAGGGTTTTAATCTTGATTTCTTTGATTTTACAGTTTTTAGTTGGGTAAGGAATTAATTCTATAATAATGGAGTCCGACATTTGCGTGAATACTCCGTGCGGAGCTGTCATTGCTCACGAATGGAAGAAGGGTTGGCTGCTGCGATCGGGTGGATTTGCCAAACTCTGCAATCAGTGCGGGTATTTTGATTCCTTATTCTGTTCTTCAATTTCATTTATTTTCAATTCAAGAGCTGATTTGATGCTGCAAGGGTCGGTCTCTGTAAGATCGTGTGTCTGTTTATTCTTATAGACATGGTTTCTTTCTTATTTGGTTCCTATTAGATTGGTAAGATTCAATCTTTTCCCCTTATAAGATTTTCTGGTCTTATAATGGTCTGCCCAATATTAGAAAATCATTCCCATTGTAGTCAATACGAAAACATTTATAGTCCACATCATTGTAGCTAAACCAGATGTTGCTCCAATGTAGGTGAAGTGGTTCTTCTTCTTGTTATTTATTCTTCCTAGTTACTTTTCCCCCGCACTAAGAAGCATGGAATAGTTTGAGTTTCAAAAGAAATTTGGACTCTAAATTGCTTTATAAGTGTCTTACGTGTCTGTATATCTTAGGGTCTTGTGAATTATATAAATGCATAGAAATAGAACCTATGTCTTCTTGTTTCCATGGGGGATCATGAATCTAATTTGGGAAATATTCCCTTAGACTGAACAAGCAGGGGCTATGTAGTCAGACAAGTCATAAATTAAATTTTTATAATTTTTTTGTTAGGAAAAAGGAAAATCAAACATATATATATTTCCGATCTCTATCCCATGTTTTATTTTGTGGACCATTCTGTTGCCTTATTTCCAATGTACTATATTCAAAAATGAACTTTATGTGTGTAAAATAATCATCTTCTATGCCAGTGTTTAAGATGTTAATTTTCTTGTACTTCTATGAAGACCTGATTGCCAATAAAAATTCAGACTTGTTACTGTGTTTTCACATTTTCGTTATAGGTAGAAATATTTAAGTGGTTGGTGTCTTGGCTGCATACAGTCAGAAACTTTCAGTGTACCATTTTTTTTGAAAGGCAACTTCAAGAATAAATGACGAAATGAAAGACTTGCTTAGTTGACCGCATGATGAAAATTATTGTTATTATTTCTTTTTTTCTTTGTAACATTTTCAATTTATTATTATTAATTTTTTGTTCTGTTTCTTACATGGATTATCTTTGGTGTGTCTCATCGTGTGTTTTAGATCTGCCTATGAAAATTTGGTTTTCTGTCAAAAGTTTCACCTTGAAGAATCTGGTTGGAGGCAATGCAACTTCTGCAAAAAGGTGATCAGATAAGTCTTTTGTTTATCTCTTGATTAGTTTATATCTTCTTTTCTATTCAATTTAAATTCTGTGGAAGCATCTGCTTTTTCGAGGTAAATATCAAAATATTGATGAATTGATTTGGCAGCCTATTCACTGTGGATGTATAGCATCTAAATCTTTGTTCGAGTATCTTGATTTTGGTGGTATTGGCTGTGTTAGCTGTGTAAAGTCTCCCCAACTGCATTTGGTAAGTTCAATTTATATGGTTTTATATAAAGCTTAACCTTGATAATTTGTAGCCTGTCTCTGTTGACATTTTCTTTTCAGTCACCAGTTCCTAAATTTTCTCCTACAATTTCACTTTTCATCGTGTATGTTAAATTTTGCTCAAACTCAATTATTTAATGTAGTGGTGACATGCGTTATTTAGCAGTTTTAAATTTAAAATGAAAAATCATATCTTGTTATCTATAGGTAAGGATGTATTAATAGATACTATTCTCGCCTCATTTGTGTCTCTATTGTTGAAGTTGATGAACACTTTATCAGAGAAAATGTTGAAGAAGGAACTGTGTGTTAGTCCTATGTGCCTACTAGACAGCAAGTAGTTGACATCCTTACAAAGAGACAATCATAAGATGTTTCACCAGCTTCATAAGTAAGTTGGACATGATCAGTATCTGTAACCCAACTTGAGGGGGAGTGTAGTGAATATGTAAATAATATAGCCCAATTATTAGGCTAGAAGTAAGGAGACGATATTGGGCAGTTATTGTGATTATCATACAATTATTGTATTTAATATTTTCTGATTTTTGGTGACCAATTCTTTTTTATTCTCTATACATGTATATAATCAATGCTAGCCAGCCCAGCAATTCATCGGAGCATTCATTCAGAATCTCTATACATTTATACAAGGTTTTCCTTGGCCTTCAAATATTTTGATGTACTGTGAAAAGTTCCTTCGTGTAGTTTAAGTGGGGATCATTTCACCTTGCACTTGACATTATGTGAGATATGATCAGTAATACTTTGAAAGAGAAGTCTCTTACATATATTGTATTATTTGACTGTCTGACATAGAAAGTTCACAGACTCCTATTATTAAATGATTTTTCTGCAGGTGCAGAATAGTGAAATTTTGAATGGGTGTATTACGTCAGCCAAAAATGTTGCAAGTGAACGACCTTCTTCGCATGTTGATGGTAGAATCTCTGTGGATAGTGTTCATGAAGGCAAACTTATGCAGCTGTGCAAAATTGTTGAAGCTAGTGAATCTAGCCACTGGTCTCAAGTTCAGAGAGATGAGATACTTCTATCTAGTGGGCAGAACAGCCAGGAAGTTAAGTGTCCAATCAGAGAAGTGGATGCAGGATTTTCAAATGTGAATCCATCTGTTCAGTCATTAACGTTTACCAAATTAGGAAATAGCAGACCAGTTTGGGAGCTAAAAAACATGCATGAACTACCTGGGCAGCCATCATTGTGTATGTCTCTGGGAACTCCATCTGGAAACTCTATCCTGCCTTCTGTTGGAGAGATTGTAGAAGGAAGAGTTGAGGAAAAACCATCTCCTTTTCATCAAGGGCAAAGATCTCGGCCCATATTGCCCAAACCACCAAAGACTGGACTAACCACAAATCAAGAAACAAATAAAGGTGTGCTTTCTCATCCACGAATAGCCCGACCACCTGCTGAGTCAAGGGGCAAGAATCAGTTGCTTCCTCGATACTGGCCCCGGCTTACTGATAAAGAGCTGGAGCAATGGTCTGGAGAGTATCCTTAATTTATTTTTATCTTGGGCCTTTTCACATGAGCTCGAAAATCTAATATATGGGTGACTTATTGTCAGTTTCCTTAATATGTTATTTCAAAGTTTGAAGTCCACTGTAGTGCCACTATTTGAGAAGGTGTTGAGTGCCAGTGATGCCGGTCGAATTGGTCGTCTTGTTCTTCCAAAAGCATGTGCTGAAGTATGTTGAAAACTTAATTTTATTAGCCTGCTTCTCTCTGAATATATGAGACTCTGTTTCTATGACATCTTTTCAAGGCAAAATATCTACTCCCTGTAGTTGAAAATTCATCTAATATACTGGCATAAGAATTGCAGGCTTATTTTCCTCCCATTTCTCAATCAGAAGGTCTTCCTTTGCGGATCCAAGATGTGAAGGGAAACGAGTGGACATTTCAGTTTCGATTTTGGCCCAATAACAACAGTAGGATGTATGTTTTGGAGGGTGTGACTCCTTGCATACAGTCCATGCAATTATGTGCTGGTGATACTGGTATACATCAATTCCAGGGAAAATTGGTGCCACTGTTATTTTCATTACTAGTTCTGACCTCTTGAAAGGTTTTCAGTGATCTGATTTGTGAAAATAAATTTTTCTGAAGTAGAAGCATTTTTATGGCTATAAAATACGACCCTTAAATTGTTGATGACATTTTATTGTCATTATTTTTTATCTGCTGTTTGATAATTCATGGATATCATTGTTTGCTCATCACTATTTCAGTTATCCGTCTTCTTTAGTTTGTTAAAACATTATCCCAGATATTGTGTTTGTTGTGTTTCTTCTTGTACAATTTGACTCTGTAATCTCTATGGGCATGAAAGAATTTAAAGCCCATGCCAACCTGATCACTAATGAATTATTGTTCAATACCATTTAGTTTTACAAGTACAATGTACTTTTGAACTTGGATGTAAATGGAGAAGTTGATGTGTGGTAACTGTCTTACTCCTCCTTCATTTGATATTTTTAATGTAGTAATATTTAGTCGGATAGATCCTGGAGGCAAACTTGTTATCGGTTTCAGAAAGGCATCTAATTCTGTAGATACACAGGTTCTGACATAAATCTTCATTACTTTTTGCAACTCCTCTATGGTTAATATGTAATTCTGTCAGGCTGGTGAACATGATAGATGATAATTGTTGTAACAGGATGCCTCTACATCTTCACCTTCAAATGGCATTTCAATGAAGGATACTTCTTGTTCTGGGGTAACTGATAATCTTCACTCAGGAAACAGTTATCTTGTTCCTCCCCAGTTGGTGAAAGTGAAGAGGGAAGCTTACTCAAACGGACTTTCAGAACATCTGCATTTGAATAGTATGAATGCTGGTTTGCCTAAGTCTGAAAGTTGTGGGAGCATGACAAACAATTATTACCTGCAGCAGCCGATTTCAGTTTCAGAGAAGAAAAGGACTCGAAATATTGGGTCTAAAAGTAAGAGGTTGGTTATTCGTAGTGAAGATTCCATGGAGTTGAGACTTACTTGGGAAGAAGCTCAGGACTTGCTTCGTCCACCACCTAGTGTCAAGCCAAGCATTGTTACGGTAGAGGACCATGTCTTTGAAGAGTATGATGTAAGTTTGTAGCTGGTAAATAAAAGCGTCGTTTTATTATTTAGATTTTCCATTTCAAGATGTATATGGACTAATAAAGTTGGAGAAATTATGTTTTGTTTATGTTTTACCTGTCTAATCAAGGACCTCTATGCTTCATGTTGATTTAGGAACCACCTGTTTTTGGAAAGAGGACATTTTTCACTACACATTCATCTGGGTAAGAATGCATGTGATCTGTGAGTGTTTGTGTGTGCAAACATGCATATTTAGAGTTGTATTTGATGATTTTTATCACATGGGCTATCGTGCAAGTCTTTTAGCAATAGTGCTCATGCTCTGGTGTCCTTAAAAGTAGCATTTGTTTATAAAAATACTTGATAAGGAGAGTGAAAGAAACCATAGCATATTTTATTTCTATTATTATTTAGTTCTATTTATGCTTATGTAATAACTCTTTTAATTGGAAACTGTCTTGCAAGAATTACATTTCCATGAGAATTGGGTTTTAGATTGTATTGATGCATCATAAAGCATTCAGACTTGTCAGATTGACACAGTGAAGGAATATGTGAATGCAAGTTGTAATTGAATATTCTTAAATCTGTCATACAGGAGACAAGATCAGTGGGCTCAATGCGATGATTGCTGTAAATGGCAAAGGCTGCCAGTAGATGTTCTACTTCCTCCTAAGTGGACATGCTCAGAAAATGAGTGGGATGATAGCAGGTACAACACTAAATTACTTTGCTTGAAAATTTTCTTGATATGGTACAGTATCATATAATTTACAAATTCTTATGATGGACCATGCCCTTCCACAGGTCTCTGTGTTCTGCGCCAGAGGAGCTCATTCCAAAGGAGTTGGAAAATCTTCTGAGAACTAGCAAAGGTTCCTTCTACTTATTTTACTTATGGTTTACCTTCTCATGCTTTGAACAACATGTGAAGTATTGAGTGTCAATCTTCCATCTTTGTGTCTTGCAAGATTTTGCCATACATAACTACATTTGAATACTCCTTTTGAAGTTCTCTGTTGGAGAACAAGGGAAGAAAAGGAGAAGAGAGAGAACAAGAGAGATAAAGGGAGGAGGAGGGAATGGGAGGATATGTGATGGCAAGATAGTCCTCAGTAGCAAAATGAGGTCTGTAATGAGAATGACCTAGGGTATTTATAGAGCACCAAATTCAATAATTAATGTAACGATGTAAACTTGTATAAAATAAAAGTTAAAAAACTAACTTGAAAGAAACTATAGACGTGTAATTATAATATGGAAATGGAATAAACCTAACAAAATTTTTTAACTCTTGACTTGAAAGAACTCTCTTTTGGGAAGACTGCTTTTAGGACTCTAACAAGGCAAACTCTTCTTAGCTGAGAAATTTGTATTAAATGATCCGAGTAACATTTGAATATGGGAATCTGATGGACCCATCCATCATTTGGCCCAAACTTACAAGAGGAAGCAGCCCAAGGATCAGGGTAATACACAAAAGGCCAGAGGGGACCCCACAGTGGTGGGGAAGTACCAGGTAAGAAGGCAGAGAGAGGCCAGGGTAGTGGGAAGGCAGTTATTTAGGGACGCGCACTACAGGGAGGAGGCAGGCAGAACCTTGGTTGGCTATTGGAGAGCTCCTAACCCTCTAACGTTAGGAAGATAGTCCCCTCTTATTTTCTTAGGCTGAATGTCAGCAGTAGCATTTCTGTTTAATCAGCAGTAGTATTTCTGTTTTCTGTATTGCTGAGACTGAGTTGTTTAGTTTCCTATCCGTCTGTTATCTTTGAAACTGGTTATTGTTGTCATTTGGGTAATATATATATACCAGTTCCATCAACCTAATATGAAATTAGGGGAGTTATTAATGGCAAGATCATTGTAGAGAACTTAGTTATGACACTTCTAAGCATTTTCTCACTATAATATCCAATTCATTTGATGTGCCTTATATCTGGTAAAACGTAAGTAGTGTTTTCTTCTAATTCATTTTTGCTGCTTTTAATTTCAACTGTCATATTTCTTTTTACTAAATACTGACACTCCAGTCATCATTATAGTTCTTAAGTCATCATTTTGTATAACATACTGATTTTTAGTATCTGTTTATCTACATCTTTCTTTCTTGATGCTCTACACATTTAATCTCCAGTTCAACCCTTGAGTTTGAAATTGGGGGTG
The DNA here is from genome assembly GCA_037177275.1 of Acacia concinna. NCBI lineage: Eukaryota > Viridiplantae > Streptophyta > Magnoliopsida > Fabales > Fabaceae > Acacia > Acacia concinna. The sequence continues at coordinate 4,692,731 of JBAGKO010000002.1, read as the reverse complement.
GGAGGAAGTTATCCAAATTCAGCACTGTCCGCTGGTTGTATACAATAGGAATTCAGGTATGCATTTAATAACTTCTTTTTCTTGAAAATGTTAATTTTAACTAAATTTTTGGCGCCTGTTCTTTGCACAGAATCAAAGGGTTCATGACTTATGAATAGCACAGCTTCTTATAGATTAATATTCATATAGATTTTTTAATTATTCTTATTCTTTTGCGAATCAACTTGACATTGAATTGTTCTTATTAAAAAAAAAAACATGACAGTGACTTAGGGTGAAGGTTATGTAAGCTTCTTTCACTTATAAACTTCTCTGTAAACCTTTTCTTTGATGCCAAGCTCAATCCCCCCTCCTCTACATCAATATATCTTTGGCTTCTACTAATCAGAGAATTGTTTTCATAGACTGCTGAGTTTACTAAGTTTAGTGGTTTATCATGGGATTGTAAAATAATGTGAAAGAATAAGGTGAAGTTATCACATAACATCTTGGGCAGATTGTGTTTGTGTACCCTTACAAGAAACTATTGAGAAGGTAATCTGTTGGTCAACTCTGTAAGAATTTTCTTGGTCGAACTTCAGGAACAATCTAATGCTGAAGATGAGTGTGGCCAATCATATTCATAGTCTACCCTTACAAGAAACTATTTTCTATATATATATATTATTATTATTTTTAACACTAATATGATTCTCAGTGACAGTTGTCACGAAAAAACAGCTATCTTTTAATAAGTGTTTCTCTTTAGACAAGTAGTAATTAAAAAGTCAATGTTATGTAGATTTCTAAAATATGTCTATGAATGAAGTGAAATCTGAAAAGGATCTGGCATCTCTGTGATTGAAGTCTTCAACAAACAAAGCTTTTTGATAGGATTTTGCATCTCCTTTAATTTTATTTTATAATTCCATTGGGAGCTTCTATGTGTATTTAATTTAATGACTAATTTGGTGGCAATTTAATGACTGCTGCTGCCTGGAGTAGACGAGAATAGGATTTATTATTAATTTGGGTAGAAACATGTGTTGAGTAACGCATGGATTTTGTTCGAGCCATTGTTAAGATGAGTTTTCTTGCTTTTGTTTGCTGTTATATTGCAAAATCCGTGTTTAATTGTATGTTTGGTTGGGTTTGTGTAACATGCATTTTTAAATCTTTTCAGGGAATTATTTGGAAATTTGAACTGCATCGTGGTGGCCAAAAGTTAATCATCCCCGTAAGCATGATCTTAGTTCTTTACCTATTTTGCCTAATAGATAAAATGGCATCAGTTACTTGTGCTTTCTGCTTAGACAAAACTTTTGCTATGAAGTTATTTTCTATAAAGCACAGATACAAAGTATGATATGGGTGTGATATGGATATGGCGTGCTGCATTAGCTAACAAGTAGTAGGTGGAACTCACTAAAACTTGTTACAGTTAAAAAAATACTTTATTACAGTCAAAATCATGGACAGTGTAGCACTAGCAAGTAGCAAGATGGACACCAGTTGCCTTATGTTGCAATGAACCACGTCACTGAAAAGGTATAAAATGAGTGGGTGAAGGATTGCCCTCTAGCAAAATATTAGAGATAAAATGGAGTCTTGATAGAAATTGGCCTGACGATTAACATCTGAAAGACTGAAACACAGCAGAGGCACTGGTAGGCACTGGTGGTGTTCAAGTGTCACTCCTTTAGACTTCCAGAGATGGTGAGACTCTGGGCAGATTCAACCTTCACAGGCTTCCTTCCTATAGCAATGGAAGCAGCAAAATCATGATGAAACCAAAAGATGAAGCAAGATTTTATCTTTGCTAATCTTGCTGAAACCATAAAGGGTATTCTTTTCATGTGAAAATTTGGTTCAAATGAAAATGGCAGCCTTTAGTGGCAAAAAATGGGTGTAATTTGTTAAATATCTGAATCTAATCTAGCCAAATCTAGTCAAGGGTGGTCATATCCATCCATTTCGTTAATGTATCTGTGCTATCTTTGTTCTAAAAAAAAAAAAAAATTGATTCAGATATACCTAGAATATGTATACAAGTGTATCCAGCACTGGTACTTGCGCATATGGGTTTTCTTTCGTTATTTTATTGAGATCAGACTGATAAGAAGTTGTAAAATGAATTAAAATGTGTAGTAGGAAATTAGGGAATTGATTAGCACATTTAATGATGTCGTTGCTGAGTTTGCTTTTGCTGAATGTCCATTTTCTGTTATTTCCATTCTGTTATTTTCCGTTAGATTGTTAGCTCACTAGCGCCTTATAATTCCTCTATAAATAAGAAGAGGAGGGCTCATGTATGGCGGCTTATGACATTTCCAGTAATAACAGATTCCGATTACATTCTCTTCTTCTCTGTTCTCTCTAATCTCCTCTGTCTTTCTCTCCTAAATCCCTCTCTCCTTCTATCCTAACCCTAAAAATCAGATTCAGAATATAAGAGGCTTAACAGTATCCTTGAGGGCAAGGATGATTAAAAGGGGGTATTGATATGAAGTTGTAAAATGAATTAAAATGCGTAGTAGGAAATTAGGGAATTGATTAGCACATTTAATGATGCTGTTGCTGAGTTGTGCTTTTGCTGAATGTCTGTTTTCTTTTATTTCCATTATGTTATTTTCCGTTAGATTGGTAGCTCACTAGCGCCTTATAATTCCTCTATAAATAAGAAGATTTGGGTTCATGTACAGCGGCTTATGACATTTCCAGTAATAACAGATTCCGATTACATTCTCTTCTTCTCTGTTCTCTCTAATTCTCTCTAATCTCCTCTGTTTTTCTCTCCTAAATCCCTCTCTCCTATCCTAACCCTAAAAATCAGATTCAGAATACAAGAGGCTTAACACAGACATATGCAATAAAATGACAGAATTTATTCTTGGTTGAGAGAGTTTATGTAAATATTGAAGCAGTTATAGTTGACTTTAATCACCTGGTCATACTTATCCTCTTTATTCTGCTTGGGCCTAAAAGTTTTGCTTTGCCTTTAGTTCCAGATTACTTTATTAATCAGTTATTTAGTATTGAATTTGAGACAATGAGCTTGCTCACAAACAGAAATCTGCTTATTTCGCTTCCGTTATTAACCTGTCACCATGTACCAATGAATTATTGCTTGCAGATTTTGCTGACCAGGCATTTGGACCCTGTCTTTGCTAGTGGGGCACTGATTATTCCAGCATCTCTTTACTTCCTTTTGAAGGTAACTATTGATAAAGGACACCTTTGGAAATTTAAATATTCCTAGGTTCTATACTATTTATTTTTGTGAAGGCCTATAAATGTCTATATTCAGTTTATTGTTAGAACACAATTTATTAAGAAAACATGTTGCAGTAAGCTGATTTTATCTTATCTGTTGAACTTAGCTTTGTAGAATGCCAACTATGTGGAAATTTATAGTTTCATAAATGGCATCTTCATGTATGTCACAAAATATGAGCAATTCTAAAATTTTTAGTATGTTATTCTAGTTTTCCAGTTAAAGAACACTTTTTTTTGTGTGTCCTATCTTTGTCAGAGAACCTGATAATTGTCACCCAGGAAATATTGTTAATTTTGGTTCTTGTGTACATATCTTCTGATTACTCCTATACTCAGCTGTGCATGGAGGGAATGAATGAACTGATAGGAAATAAATAAATCTCTTAACAACGCTTTGCACTTTGGACCCCATGTGGATTAACCTCCATAAACAGAAGCAATAACTGCCAACAAATAGCTCATTTGCCAATTTTTACTCCAATTTTCTGATTCTGGAACAATCCAAGGAAGAAACGAACAAGACTGATTACCTTATTTTCGGGTAACATGTTTTTCTGATATATGATCTCTGTGTATCTGCAGAAATTTTTAATCAAACCCTATTACCTTAGAAGGAATAAGCAGAAGGCTATAGAGAATGCAGAGAAAACTTCTGCGCAGGTATGGATGATTTATGCACCTCAAGTGATGGTTTCTATTTCATTATGTGTTATTATTTTGTTCAGCTACTTGCCTTCTTATGCTGAAAATCTGTCTATGACTGACCATTTTAACCTGGAAGCTTATATTGTCAAGCCCAGGATTTTTTTTTTTAAATCTGAAAAATGTTTCCTCACACAAACCCTTTTCAGGCATAGAGCATGGTTAAAGCTCAGGGTGTTTTTGTTGTGGTTGTTGTGTTGGGGGGGGTTGCAAGGATAGAATATTTTACCATAAAGATTCTGATACCATGCTCAGAACCTTTTGAACGGGCTTTGAGTTGGTTGGTTTTGGGCCCTAGAGGGACTACATTAAACAAACTTTTGTTATCTATGATACAAGAAATGCTATTGAATTACATTACTTATAAGCTAATAACTTCATTCGTTAACTATTTATGTGCTGCCAGTGTGAAATGAGAAAACATTTTCTCCAGAATTTTATGTAGTTTCAACTGTCATACCAAACACAAGGTCTTAAATTCCCATTATCTCATATTTACATAGACATCAAAATATCTGGGAAGTTATTGTTGGTCAATGGTTACCAAATCTTGAGGATTCTGTTAATCTGCTTGTGATTGTTGTAAAGTTTGATGCTGAATCAGTTTGAATCATGGAGGCTATGGAAAGTTTGTTTTATTAATTCATTTTGGACTTGAGTTGAAACTATGTTTTTCTTTAGCATGATATCACATTTGTCGGAGACTAGGACTTCAATATTAGTTAAAAATCTGTGAAATGGTGTATAACTTGCTTGTTGCACCCGTATTACTGTCCTTTCCTCATTTATTTGTTTCAGTAAACGTTGTAGTAAGCATGATTTCTGCAGGTTCGAGAAGCAAGGGCCGCAGCAGAGAAAGCTCAGCAATTACAACAAACCGTAGCTAATAGGAAAAGAAATAAGCAATTAGAAACAGACGGACTAGTTATTACCAGAGCACTATATGGAAGTCACGTTATTTTGAACAAGATAAACTCATCAAGTGCATCAAGTAGTGAATCAGCTTCTGAAGTCATAGATGTTGCAATACCTCTCAATTTCCTTGTTAGTGATTCTGGCCAACTCAAGGTATGTTTCTTTTTACAAATTATTATATACATTTATCAGTCATAATTATGAATTACTTACAATTTTGTTTTCTATTCTTCCTACTCTTCCCCATGCTTAAAAGTATTGCATTAAATGACAAGATGTGGACCACATCTATGATAAGGCATGATGAATGAGAACCGAATTTTTGAAACGGAGTGAATATTACACAGGAACTTGCATTGTGATATTTTTTGTTGAATTTATTTGTTCATAATGGTGCTCCGGTTCTTAATGCATATACTCATATTGGACAATGATTTCACACTTCAGACCTTGATGGTTTAAATTTAATGCCTATGCACATTATGTGCTTGAGCTTTTGGTTCTTGGCAATGTGTATTCTTAAATAATACTCTTATGATCCTTAATGAAAGACCTATTTATCTCATTTGAGCATATTAAAGAAGTTAAACAAATTACTTAATCATAATATGTGACCTTATCTTTAAAATACCTATATGTAATATTAGATTATTTATCAATTTATAAGTTAGGCAAATTAGTTTGGACAAAAAAATGATAAATATGGGAGATAAAAAATGAAGAAAAGGTCTTACACTTGAGATAAATACCACTCAAACTAGATCCTACATTTTAAGGCCAGAGGATTATATCTTCAGCATCGTGATTCTTTTTTGGTTCAAATATGTTCAATTTCTTGACGCAGCTTCATGAAGGTGTAAAAAAATCAGGCATCATGGGCTTTTGCGATCCATGTCTTGGGGAACCTAAAAAGTTGTATGTAGAGTACTCTCACGCTGGCAGCCAATACAAGGTACCAACAGCTTACTTTTGTTTAAGGTTGAAAATTACTTAAAAAATTTCCTGCTGATCTAAAATTTGAAGCAGGTCCTGGTTGATGATTATGAAGCGTTATTGATACCCCGGGGCGGCTCCAGGATTTGAAGATAACTTTATTCAACCTCTTCGGTTTCCAGCGGTTTACATGCTTGAGGTTCTTCATCTTTCTCATTATATTTTTGAATGAAAGAGGTGCCTCTTTCACAATTTTTGGCCATTGCTTGTAAAATTAAACAAAGCTCATTTGTAATTGATGTCATATTCATGTCAGTTCTTTTGTTGGAAAGACAATAATGGATAGAGGAGCTCGAAGAGGAAAAGTAGTAAATATTTTTGCTTTGAGTTCATAATTCTGGCAATGCTGCCATTACAATGCATTGATGAAGATAAAGGTGAGTGGCCATGAGTTGCAATAATACCTTTCTTGGTTAGTCTTCTGTTGGAATTGATTGGAGATTATGGTAGATTTTAAAGGCGTATGCCTTTATTTCAGAACAGAGAATCTTTAATATATGCGTGTAAGAAGGTTTAGATGAGTTGTATCTCCGGTTCATGAGGGTAACAGCATGCCTCTAGGCTAAGTACTTATGGAGGTATTTACAAATATCTTATCAATAAGATGCTCACATTTGCAGTGTGATTTCAACTCACGAATTTATATTTATAGGTGTTGAGTCAATACCGTAACAACAGAACAACCCTTGTTGGTAGAACAATGAAGTTTTAATCCAGGATAGAGCTTTTAATTTTGGGGTCCTTTTGGCCAGAAGATATTATAGCAATCAAACAAGTTCTGCACTGAATTCTCTCATGAGCTTCCCCACAATTAAGTTTATTTATTTAAATCAGAAAGACCTTTTTGGATGCTCACTGGAAGACTGCGTCAATAAATCCCCCTTCTGGCTGGCGGTGGTGTGAATTAATTCCATGCTCAAAAGTCAATAGCAGCATTGTACGATGTCTGAGAGTAATTAGTGCATAAATCATATTCGATTACTGCTCTAATAGTATATTTCTATTTGAGAAGGCAAAAATAAGCGAAGTGGAAAGTCAGATACTTGAAAAGATTTTGGTCCACAGAATTTAATGAAGGTTCCAAGGACTTGACGACAAGCATTCAAATGCAAGCATTTTTTTTAATTAATTATTTAATATTCAAACTACCGATATACTGCGCAATACCTATAATTTAGACTATCTTAATTTGCATTTTTCTTAATTTTAATTTTTAACCATTGGATTGTATTTTTCCCCGAAATTAGTGATGCTATATTGGTTTCTGCCCTGTTTTGATCAAATTACATATCAATAAAAAATGATAAATTTAAAATGTAAGGTGTATTCAATGACTAGATTATAGAACTGAGACAAACTAAGAATTTCAAATTGATAGGATCCAAATTCTGATGCCTAATGTCCATCTAAGGTTTAAATACTAGTTATACGAATGATGAAAAAATTGCAATTCTGAGCATACAAAACTTAATTGGCAATATATATATATATATATATATCTCACCTGGAAAATTTAACAATTTAGAATAGTTAAATTTTTAAATATAGTTTTTGTTGCAACTGAGATTTTCTTTTTCGTAAATTGATTAATTTGAATAATTATGATATGATCTACCTAACACATCCTTATATGTAATATTAAATTATATATAAATTTATAGGTTAGATAGATTAATTAAGGGGGAAATGGTCCATATAAAAGACAAAATAGAGGAAGTAAATCTCCTCATTGACCAATTTTTTCTTTATCTCTCATAGATTAATCTGGACCCTTCATTTGTATAAATTATGGGCATCCATTTTTTGTTTTTTAAAATTTATTGGTAAGATTGAAAGATGATGAGAAAGGATGAGGAGAAAGATTATGAAAGAAACCAAACTCCAAAATAGATTAAGATATTATATTTATATTCAAATTTAATATACCAAAAAACTTTTAAGGAAAATGATATATAAGTACTATTTAAATTTTAAAATCTTAAATAAATCATAGTGTCTATAAGAGTAACATGATTAACTAAATTTGTATCGCAATTAATAATTTAATTTTTTGAAAAATCACTGATTTAATATTTTGAAATTTAAAGGGTTAAGGTATAAAAATACCCATGTAAATATTCAAAAATGGCGCTTGGCACCTTTTACATTTTTTAGTACAAAAATATCCATTAACATTAAAAAATGGTGTAAAAATGCCTGCTTTGTTTATTGTTCTATAGGAATTTTTGCCCCATTTTTTAATATTGATGAGTATTTTTACACTCAAAAATGTAAAAGGTACTAGTTGCCCTTTTTGAATGTTTATATGGATATTTTTGTACCTTAACTCAAATTTAAATAGTATTTATAGGTCATTGTGCCTTACTCTTATATTAAAAATTGAAGAAGTCTTGTTTTTATTTTTATTTTCTTGTAATGGATAACATCACATTAGTGTTGTGTTATTGTTTACAAGATGGTACACCGTACACATAGTTGTGGGGATCCTATAATAACTGGACTGACACAGTTTAACATAAATGGATATTATAATGGAATTGATCAATAAAATCAGCAGGGTGTTGATTTCCATAAAATATCTTATAATTATCTGTTGATAATTTTATTTGAATATATGTAATTAACAGGGATATATTAAAAAAATTATAACTTTTATAAACAAAGTAAATTAAGGTAATATGTTTATGACTTAGATAAATTTGCCAGCTGTTTCTTACAATTAAGAAAAGAAAGATTATTATCAAACAAATGTCTCGTGATATTAAATTGCCGTGTTAAATGTTGCAAGCTAGCATCCCTTATAATAAAAAATAGTAAAAGAAAATTAAAAGGTGAAATGGATTGGAAGAAAGTGAGGAAAATACTTAAAAAATAAAATAAAATAAAAATTAGGCATCTAGTTGCAGTTCAAGCCTTGAATTTGAAGGTGAAAACTGTATACATCATTATCCGAATGAATGAAATAATTTATTAATCAAAATATTCTTCAAAAACGAGTCAGCATGAAAACGAAATTTGGACTAATTAGTGTACTTTCTTTACCTAATCCTTGAAAATTATTGATACTTAAGTTGACGCCTAGCTTAGCCAAACTCTGTCATGAAAACATGGGATAATACAATGTTTGATCTTCTACCTTTATAATCTGCTCTCATTTTAATTTTAGTTCATATAATATTAAATCATAATTTTTTATCCTCAAATTTTTTTTTATCTACAACATTAGTCCTTGTAGGGTAATAAGAACTTGAGTAATTTTGTCTATTAAGGATCTAAAACATAAGGCTTCACGGAAGTTTGAAACAATAGGGATCAAAATCAAAATAAATAAATTATAGGGATCAACATTGTAATACTTTCCTTTGAAACTTGTTTTTTAGATGAAACATCATAGGTTGACGTCAATTCAACCTCTCCTTTTTTAAGTTGTTTGCCGTTTTTGTCTTTTTCTACCAAAACGAAACGTCGTTTGAGTCAGAGACAGTTCCGTTACCTATGGGATGGGACAGAAGAGCAGAAAGCCCCTCCACCAGACCAAACCATGAATCATAATTCATATGAATGAGAATATCATTATCAACAATAAAAATATTGTTAAAATTTCACTAATTCATTACCAACATTGAAAGAGAAATTCTTTTATCATTATCAATTATTGTGTGTAACAACTGTCATCCCAGCTCAGTAAAGTGATTTTTGAGGATATTGTTCAAAGTGTCATAATTTATGCAAAAAGTTCCAAGCCACATAATATTAGTTAACTTTTTTTTTATACAAAAAATTAGTTAAATTATATACACACATACATTACATACATATGTATCTGCATGCACAAAAAGACTTAATTTCAGTAGCTCTGGTGGTAGGAAGATTTTTTTTTTTTTTTACATAAAGGCAATTGGGTTATTTTTACAAAAAATTATATTTTTGGAATAGTCTCTAAATAAATTATAGAAGTTAAAATGTTGATCATTTTAAAATTCTCAAATTTTGATGGTCCTTGTATGTCCTTATTCCAAAAAAAAAGGTATATACATTTAGTGACTAACATTATTTGGAATAAGGTTTCCTCCTATAAAAAAAAAATTACTTCTACTCATTTTTTTTCAATAAAATATTAAAATCCCTTCCCTTCCTTTCTTTTACTTCCCGTCATATTCCCTCCAATAAAATTCCTTTCCCCTTTTCCCTTATGAAAGCAGTGTGAGACATGATAAAATGATGTGAGAGTGATTTTTATCTAAAATGACTTTTGAGAATTAAAGTTAGAATAAAAGTTAAATAGTGTGATGTGATTTATATTTAAATGGACTTTCTGTGAAATAAGTTAATTTAACATAAATATATTTGGATGATAAATTAAACCGTTAATTTCAAAAGGTTTAAAATATAATTTGAAGAAAAGTTAGAAGTTAAAAATAAAAATTGATTCAATTTCAAAGTTACTCTTAGCCGCAACAAAGATTGATTTAATTAGTAAAAAGTTTGCCTCATCACCTATAAAATCGTGAGTTTAAATTATATTGTTGATGTAAGGATGTTGTTATTAGACGATCTATAAATATAAATACAAGTGATCGTTCAACTCAAATACCCAAAAAAAAAAAAAAAAAGTCACTCCTAATTCAGAATCTCAAGAAACGAAAGCGATGCACAAAGCGGTGGGAAATGATGATAATGACGTAAACTTGAAATGTCCAAAAGAGTGAGAGTGACATCGTTGTTCATACACTCAATGGTTCATAGAATGTTTAGGTTCAAAGAAAAAAAAGGAATCAGACATCATCCGCACCTCACGACATTATCTCATTTTGTTTCTTTATACTTTGTTATCTCTATAATACTCAATCCATTCTTTAATATGAGAGCTAAACAATTTATATGGTTAAGAATTAAGATACAAATTTATTCTAAAAATTTTCATTTAAAAGTGTTTGATATCTAAAAATTTTTTTAGGACTAATATTGCCTCAAAAATGTTAAAAAAATGACTAAATTCACTTTAACGGTCATAAAACTAATTTTGACAGTTAAAAAGTTGATGCTGACTATTAATATTTTTTCACGTTAAGGGGCCAATATTGTTTTATTTTTAAGATTTCTGAAATAATATTGAACTCAGAAAAACTGCTGGACACTCATGAATGAAACCTTTTGCCATAAATTTGTACCTTAGCCCTAACTGATTTGCTGGTATTAAATTAATTATTTTTAAAAAAAGAGTGCTAATTATTTGTAATTACAGAGTGTTAATTTTTCTAAAATATCTTGTGCATTAAAATCTTCCCTTAATGGAAACCTTCTAGTCCTCAATAAATGGATTGAAGTCGTATTTATAGAAGATAAATGGATTAAAGTCTTTATATTTAGGACTAAAATAAATTCTTTGTTTATGTATATTAAAAAAAAAATCTTATTTAGCTGTTATATTAAAGCCTAAAAGGAATTTTATTTTTTTTAGTCTTAAATATAAGAGTTATATAACTAATTTTTAATTTTGATAAAAAAAATCAATAATTTTTAAAAATTAATTATAATAATTTAGTTATTTATAAACAAATGTGAATTGGTTTTTCTAAAATATACTCTTTAATTATTTATATTGAAAACTACCTCTTGACACAAACTCTCCTTTAATATATGTGTGATAATATAGATAGTTTATGAAAAGGATTATAAACTTATATAAAAGATAAAATTAATTAAAATATTATATTTATAACCAAAATCATGAAAACAACTTCATTAATTAACTAGCTATTATATTTATTATTAGAAAAATATTTGTTTTCGGTAGATCCATAGAGCCGAGCCAACAAATAATATGAATTGAGTAGGGATAGGCCATATTGATGCAAAAAAATTTAATTGGAAGTTTTTCTTCTTACATAAGATTCAAACTCAAGAACTTGTTTAAGATGAATGTATGCTAAATTATTTGAAATATTTTTTTTGCCATAATAAATTATTTGAAATAACTATCGTTGATAACGAGATATGTACCCTGGATATGGTATGATTTTTTTTTTCCAATGAGAGATATGGTATGAAAACTAAAAAAAACATATTGTTCAACGCTTGTAATTTATAAACAACTAGTATTAATCACATGTATGGCACGAATACGTGAATTCTATTTATTATATTTTTTGAAGTAATTTTTTATGACTATAGTGTATCTTCTCATATATGTCTAACTAAATTTTCAAAAAATGTATTAAAAAACTAATTAAACACATACTTATTTATTTATTAGAAAAAAAAACTTTATTAAACACACAATAAAATGCTTACAAAGAATATGGGCTACATTACATCACTAATGAAAGTAAAAAAGAAGCCCAAGATGACAAAAAAATAACAAACATAAGTTAAAAACAACACACATAAAGAACACATAAAAACATAGAGTCGACAAGTTTCTATGGTCAATAAGGTCCACAACCACCAAAAGAGAGCCACCAAGAATCACAACAAATGCAAATGGAGCTAGGTAGGGTCAAGGAGGATATAATGGAGATATTACAGCACATCTCCTAGAGGATATGGACCACCTAAGTGAACCAACATGATTCAAAACTTCCCATAGAAAGAGAGAGTAGGCAAGCAGATAGATCCAAATGACAGAAACAGAGAGCAACGAACAAACCCAAGCTCTAGCTAACACAAGAGGAGAAACTAAGGGCATAAGCTATAGATCTGCAAAAATACACAAGCAGAAACCATACAACAATATAAAAGAAAGTAAAATGGAGAAGTGCAACAAGATAGACCTCTAAGTGGCTACTAAAAAACTTAGAGCTCCCAGTATCATCCTTTTGAACGGAGCTTGTTGGTGTAAGCTTCGCTAGAACCCATAATATGATCATAAAGTTCATTCCCAATTACGCTTTGGAGGAAGACAACGCTACTCCTTGGTATAAACATTCAATCTTGAAGCAACCAACTTGGACAGAGTATCTTGACGTGTGTTGGAAGCGGCTGTCACCCAAGGGAGTGAATTGGGTGTCAGATAAAACCTTATAGATTTTGAAAATCTTTTCGCATATTAACAAAAGCTAAAAGTATGAAAATAATGAATTATAAATACAAAGTTAATGAATCATGTTATATATGCTAGTTGGCGTGTAGTGATGGAAGAAGAAATGAAAGCCCTAAAAATGATCGACACTTGGAATGTAATTGATCTACCTCCTGGAAAGAAGGTGATTGGGTGTAAGTGGGTGTTTGTCATCAAAACACAAGTTGGCTGGACTCTAGAGCATCTTAAAGCTCGCTTAGTTGCTAAAGGGTATGCTTATACGTATGGCGTTGATTATTTAAAAACATTTTCCTCTGTAGCCAAATCAAAATAAGTAATTTATGAAAAGTCAACTATGTTTGGATTGAGGGTAATAGAAGTGACTTATTTTCATAAGTTATTTGTGTTTGGATAAGATAAGTAGAAAAGTGACTTATGATGAATTTTTTTAATTGACCTATGATGATTTTTTTACATTATATTTTCAAAAAAAATGTTGTAATACATGTGAAATAATAATAACGATTTAATATATGGAACGAGAATTTTCTTTCCATGCTATCCTTATTAATTTTTGGGGAAAAATAATAACAATACAGTACTAAAATTAATTGTTCATTTAATTAGAAAACCTACATATCCCTAACAAGATAGTCTCTGATTGTATCATGAAGCTGGTTCATTTAATTAGATAACCTACATATCCCTAATTAGATGAGGTTACTTCTTGAAATTGATTATTATTAATCTTCAGTAGTGATATTTCATGAGACTTAAATACAATTCTTTAAAATATTTTACATTTTTTTTTATCATTTACTCCTTCCGTTGATAAATTATTTTTACTTCTTTATATCCATCCAATGATCCAATTCATAATGATAACATTAGCCAAAAAAAGCAAAAAAAAAATCATCATGAGAAGAAATTAGTGGTATGGTGGTGGCTTAGCTTCTCACCAACCACAGCCTAGTAGTGGCCTCCTAACTGATTTCAAGCTTATTCCTAATGGCAAAGCTACCAAATCTGAGAGAGAGAGAGAGAGAGAGAGGGGAACTTGAAGCAAAAAAAAAAAGGAACAATACATTCTTCTTCTTCTCATAAATCTTCTCAAAAGCTTCTGCCTTATATTCTCTCGACAAACATTATGTATCTGCAAAAACAAAAAAAGGATAAGAGAGAGAATCTTGGAACAAAAAGAAACAATCAATCCTTCTTCTACCTCAGAAATCTTCTCAAAAGCTTATACCTCATTCTCCAGGAAAACATTCCAAATCTACCAAAAAAGAAGAGAGAGAGAGATGAGAATCTCAAGTGAACACAAAGGGAAAAAAAAGGCAAATCTGTTACCTTGAGCTCTTGGCGAACATTCCAGATCTCAAAGGATAAAAAAAGATTTCATGAACGGGAAGCTTGAAACAAAATAGGGGAAGAAAAGTAAGCTTCAAGATGCACAAACTCCACCACACATGAGGTTTTAAAAATGGAGATATGTGACCTACCTTCGTCGACTAGCCTCATCGAGACAGTGTTTGGGAGATATATGGCTTCCTTCAGTCATTTAGAGAAGATGAGGTGGGACGAGTGGTTGCTTCACGTGCTATGGTGTGTGTGTCTCTCTCTCTCACCCCCCAATGGTAATAAGCCAACGCTCTGAAAAGTCACATTGGCAAGCTTATTTTTTCAGACGCTTTCTGATATAAATAGCTTATTCATACAAAAGAATTCAAATACCACAACTGACAACGCTCCTTATTTTTATCTATTGATGCTCCAAAAAGCTGCAAAACGCTAGGCACTTTTTATTTACTGACTGACTTGACTAGTATTTAATTTCTCATCTATACACTCTATCCTCCCTCCCTCCCTCCCATCCTCTCTCTCTCTCTCTCTCTCTCTCTCTCTCTCTGTGTATTTGTCCATTTTCTGGCTTATGCATCACTACATATGTACGAACCTAGTAAGAAGTAAGGATGACACTAGTTTCTTTCGCAACTATACAATCCAAGAAGTTAGAAAAAGTTAGAGGATATAGTGTAGAGTGAGAGTGAGAGTGAGAAATTCTTGCAGCTGCTATAAAGGGAATAATGAAAGGAGAAAGAGCTTCTCCCAATCTCTCTTCTTTGTGTCAGCATAGTGAGAACTATAAAATAGGTATAGAGACAATAATAGGGAGTGATAATTAATATTTTCTCTAAAATTTTCTCAATATCCATTTTCTTTTTGTTGGGTGTGTGGTTAGTTTTGATGATGACAAACATAGATGCCTCATATTATTAAGAGCAAAAATTTTGCATGATGTGTTTATTGTCTTATATTGACTAACTAGTATGTTGAATGTTAAATATTATGTAGACTAGTCAAGAAGATGATATCAAGTTAATGTTTGAAAGATAATCAAGAGAAGGATGAAGAGATCAAAGATGAGGAAAAGTCTTAAAATGAAGGAAGTTCTTGTTGGGCTAAATTGTGGAGAATAATCATGAAAAAGAATAGAAGAGATTGAAGAAACAAGAACTTGTTAGATCTAATGAGTAAATCAAGATTCAAGGCTATATATATGGTATTGGAAGCATCTATGATCAAATAGTGATTGGAACGACTCATAGGAAGGTAAACCTTGAGGTTATGATGAAACCTCCAGGAAAGTGAAAAATCAAAGCAAAACCTTAAGGTTAGAGGCAAACCTCGAGGTTTTGAGGAGTTTCGGACGTTCTGTTTTCGATCAGCAAAATAGAGGTTTAGTATTTTAGCCATATCGTTTCAATCAGGCATCTGATTCCTGTTTCATATGAAACTAGACTTAAAATACAACACATGGACATTAAGATCATGATGAAACAAGTTCAAATTAGAGAGACATGGTTCTCCAAAGTCGGTGCTTAATTTGCTTTAGATAATCCAGACAAGGTTCAATGTTTATGTCATACCTCTTTAACCACAACTCCAATTGAGACGATTCTTTTTGGGTATAAAACTAGACTCAAATATATTTCCAATTAATCCTAGATCATCCAAAACAAAGATAAAATGAGGGTGCTGTGAATTTTCAAATATGACGTTGTGGCTTGACGCATA
>JBAGKO010000002.1:4641660-4654985 GCA_037177275.1 Acacia concinna | reverse complement strand
AACGGCATGAAGTTACAACGACGGGATCGAACCCGTGACCTCCTCCCACTTAAGAGATACTATTATCACTAGACTATAAAGTCTTTGATTAAAAAAAATGTTTTAAAGGTTTGTAAAGATGAGTTGGCCAATTAATAAATGGAGGCAGGGACCAGTAACTATTCCATGCAGACCCGTAGGCAAATCCTTGGGTAGGTGGGTGTAAAAAGCAGCTTTAAAAGTCTGCCTCACAAATCACAATACATATTAAAAAATTCGGCCTAAGCTTATACTCCTACGTATAAAAGGCTTTTAGAAAAGGGCAAAAATAAATAAATTCGGAGGATGATTTTGGTAGAATAGCTATGAATGAATTTCAGTGAATAAGGACAAATATTGCAATCTTAAGTTTTAAGTAAGAATAGCGGATTTTTCAAATCCTATTATTAAAGATTTTATTAGTAAGCAATTTATAAGTAGCTTTTTAAGTCTAGAGACATGTCATGGTTGGGAGCTAACTCACTTAAATTTTTTTTTATAAAAAAAAATATTGAATTTAGGTATTTTCTTGTTTTTTTTTAATATATAACTTTTCCATTTTGTGTAAGACATTACATGCTTGAAGATGTAATACGAAATAATAAACTACTAATTTCTTTTTCGCTAAAAAAATAACTAATACTTCCACTTAAAAGACATTGTGCACGGGTCCTGAAGAATTAGATGGAGATTGGATTCGATAATATAATATTTCAGTTTACTTTGACTCCAAATTTATAAATTTTGTTTTCCTAAACTACTCTATATAGATTAAAGACATTGGGAGTTTCTATCTAAAGTAGTAACAACGAAATAAAGTATTTTAAGAAAACCAACGGATATTTGTCACAAATAACTAGCATAATCAACTTCTATGATCTCTCTGAATTAATCAATTTGATCTTATATTAAAAATTAAAAAAATCAGAAAAATATAATAGAAATAGTAAAAAGACAATTTATTACTGTGAAATCTGAAAATCTTATATTAGTCCTTAATAAGAATCAAGAATTTTTAGAATCTTGAATTTTGTAAAATTGCGTAAAACCCCTAAATTTTCATAATAAGAATATCTATATTCATATAAAAAGTATCCAAATTCACAACAACGGAGACATTTAAGTAATATATATTCAAGCTATGAATATAGATACTTTTATTGTAAGAATTTAATAGCATTTACGTAATTTCACAAAATTTTAAGATTCTAAAATCCTACCAAGTATTAAGATGAGATTTTCAGACTTCACAAAATTGTCTTTTTATCATTTTCATAATATTTTTCTGAAATTTTCCCTTAAAGATATGAAGTAGTATTATGGTTTCATCATTATCGATCATGTAAGAAATGTGTATTAATTTTCTTAAAACAAGCCCAAACAGAGGGAGTATTAGATATAAGAGACCGTGAAAGTTGAAAACAAACTATAAATTTTTTGAGAGAATTTTTTTAAAAAAAATTAAGGGAGATGAAAAAGTTTGACATTTTATACTTAGGAAAAACAAATATTTTAACTATAAGAAAATGAGTACTTTGCATCATAAATGCGGTAAGGTATTCCATTTATTAATTAATCAAATAGTGATAACAACTAGTCGGTTGCAGCGACTAGAGCATTTATAAGACCGCCAATCCATACAAGCTACAAAGGAATTAGAATAATTAATAAAGAAAATGTAAGTTGGATCTCAACTCCCTCATCTGACTTTTCGCATCGAGTCTGATCCTTGAAGCCCTTGGAAGGTTTCGAAATATTTTGAAATTTAAGAATAAATATTGTTTTCCATGTACGAATTATTATTGACATCTCTACTAGATGGAAACAGGTATTACACGAAAATCCGCTAGAATAAACTTTTCCCTATCGGCGAAGGTATACTTTTTTTCTTTTTACAAAAAATTTTTTTTGGAAGGGGTAGGCTCATCACGATCTCTCCATTTCATCTAAATAATATTAGGTAAGGTGAGCTGTCAATTACCCTAAGGCGTTTACCTAAACATTCCAAAGGGCACAACTAAAACTACAATAAAGTGGTACTCCTTAAAAATTGAACACACTCCAAATAGTCGCATGTCTCACCCATTCGTCAGTTGAACCCACAAGACGATGGGTGTGAAGGTATACTTTATATATGATGACTGTGATCTTTTTTTTTTTTCCAACATGACGACTATGATCTAACTTAAAGCCATTCAATGCACTAATTTTTCCCATTAAATGATACCGTTATTTACATGCCAGTTAATTTATTTATTTATTTTTACCTAAGCAAACAACTTGGTATTTTGTTTTTTATTGTAACAAAAAAATTTAGATAAGGGTAAATGCCAATATCTACTGAAGTCAGGACAAACCCCAAACCTCTTTGAGGATTTACGAGAGAAATTATATATTGCTCCACCAATGAAATCTTTCCGTAAGTCGAACACTCTCCTTTCTGGTATTAAAAACCAAGTTAAATTCCAACTAGATTGGGTCCGGATTACATGCTCACTGCATCTATAAGCTTAGGAGCTCATCTGGCAAAACGACAACGTTTTGCTACCAAAATGGCTCAAAAACTTCTGGATAAGCTAAGCAGGTGGTGCGAATTAAATTGGAGCAACTCTAAACAGAAATTGCCTTTCCAAAGGTCCCAAGTCATCATGCTTAAATAAAACCCAGCCCAAGACCATCGCCCATCATCATGGCGAGTTAGACCCGCCTCATTTTGTTGACCATTCTAATTATCAATCAAAGATAACACTTCCTCTCGTACGTCATGAAGGCCTTAATTCTCGTTGGATGTGGTTTATTATAAGTGATTTATTTTTATAATTGGTTTATAATAAATAATTTAAAAAGATAAGGGATTTATAAGAAACAAATTGTGTTTAGATTAAAAGTTAAAAAAAAAAAACTTATTGAGAGAAGAATGGGCCTATTTGGTTTCACTTTTAAAACCTAAGTTTGCACAAATCAAAACAAAACTCTTCTCACATACTTACCTCAAAATTCATAAAAACTATTCTCAAAATCTAACTAAACGGACACTTAAAGTTACTTGTGTTTAGATTGAAAAAGAAAAAACTTATTAGAAATAAAAGAAGTAACTTATTTTCATAGGTCACTTTTCTCTACTTACTTTTATAAGCTACTTATTGGCATAAGTAACTTGTTACTATAAATAGCTACCAAACACTAAGCCCCATAAGCGCCTTATTTTTAAAAGCCAATGCTGGAAACTCCAGGAAACGCTTGAAGCAAACATGCCCTTAATTGAGGGTTAACCTTAATCCATAATCCTTAATCGGTGACTTATTTCTCATAGTTGTCAATATTTTCCACATTTACCCTATTGATATTCCTTTAACAAACAATAATTAAGAAAGAATTAGAGAGAATTAAGGAATATTAATAGGATGTTTTTTTTAAAAAAAAAAACCTTAATTGACTTCATTGATCTAATTGAATTAGGTAAATACTACCTCTAATCCTAATTATAAGACTCAATTAATTTTTTTTTAGAGAAGTTAAGGAAATAAAATAAGTAACGTAATCATATTATATATTAGTTGATGAGTAAAAAAATATAGTTGGAATAAAAACAATAAATTTTAATACTTTAAAATAATGTAATCAATCTTTTTAGGATTCTCCAAAAAAGTTTATACATATTTATACATGGGTTATGTGTGATACAAAAAGTCTGATAAACGAACCTTACCATTTTATAAATCATAAATAGAGCACTTTATTAGAGTTGTGATGATATTTTACAGAGAGAACCATAGATTAGCTGTACTTCTTATCCAGACCTCCAAGTTGAAAGGAGTAAATACTGAAAAGGGAACATGTTTTGCAACAAGCAGGTAGGCCATTGGAATTTATATGCAAACTGTACATATATAACATCAAGCAGTGTTCTTGATTAAGATGGATAGGATAATGGGATTTACCAGAAGCCAATGAAAGCAAATGGATTATTATGCAGTGTCTAAGTTTAAGAGGTTACTGGAAGAGAGAAGTTCCCAAAGGTGTTCTCGCCACTGTACGTAACATAAAGGAATCCATCTTCATCCTTCTTCTCCTCATATATTGAAGACATAATTGCACCTGCATAGTAAAACAATTTGATTATCCATCTATGTACCAGAAGCTATATGGTTTAACCTAAACAATTTCTCAAACTGTGAATGGAGACCACCTGATAAAAAGACTATGCAACTATATGGTTTAGCAAAGACTAACCTGTAGGTGGAAGGACATTGTCCACAAATATGAAGATAGCCTTCTCTGCACTTAATTTGATCCTTTTGCGGATGACATAAACAAACTGTCCAACGGTCAGGTCAGCAGGGACAAGGTACCTGAATTTGTTCGTTCAGTTTGATGGCTCAAAAGAAGTAACATAGATCCTATAATCAAGCATCAGAAGAATCTAATGCTGAGAAATTATATTAATCTGTCTCCTGAACTCATGAATTTAAGTTTTGAAGATCAGCCCACGCCAAATTAATCACTGAAGAAAATAATCTATATTGAAAGTATACATGCAGCAGAATCAATGTAATTGGGATTCATCAAGAAAAAGGGAAATGATACGAAGAGTTCAAGCTCCTCATTGTCTGATCGCATATGAAGGTATATATACGGATATAAAATATTATTCATTATAAATTTCAAGATATACCCACCTATTGGGATTAAGGCTTTGTTGTTGTTGTTGTATAAATTTCAAGATGTTCATAGTAATCTAAACATGATCAGATGGTTTAGAGCTTAAACTCTCCATAGTCGAGCTTCAAGAAAAGTCAGAATCGCTTATCTGGTGCTACAGCTCTACAGGCTTAACATATTATTATAAAGGCCATTTAAGCCAAAGCAGAGATAAATGCCTGAGTATCTATAAGTGTAGCAAGAACAAGACAAGAAGAGAAGTATATTCTAGATTTCACAGAAATAATGTCACATTCACTATAATATTTTCCCATCAGGAATATATTAAGGCTATGAGCATACTGGCATAGGGAAAGAAATAATTAGAGTGGCAATCTACGTATCAGACAAAAAGAAGAGACATAATCTTACTTCTTCTTGTCAATACTGGGGATATCACTCCTTTCAGCCTTCTCCACAATCACCTTTTGGCATATCCAGAGACAAGTTAGCACAAGAAAAGAAAATTAGTGTCAGTGACATATGATTCAACAAAAAGGGATAAATGTTATTTATAAATAAAGAAAATGCACATTATAACTATAAATAAGTTTTCATTAAAAAATTACACTTTACAGACTACTTTGATCAGGAATATTATGTTTAGACAGAAAGATGGCATACTTTAATGGGCATGTATGTATTTGTAAATACGAACATTAAGAACGACATTGGGGAAAATTTTGATAATAGCTGTCATGAATCAAGAGATGCTTTAATATTTGTCACGAGGCTAAGAATAGTGAATATACGGTTAAGTTCATTTCCGATAGAATATAGCGAACACTGGACAATGATATATCAAGAAGATCAAATATGCAGTGTCCTTTATGCATTGTTCACTGTCAGCTGAGTTTCTCTCCATCAAAGAATGTTATACTAGATCTATAATGAAGAATCACAGTTTAGGAATTCTACATTCAAAACTATATACCCAGTCCAAGTCCAAGAAAAAGGGTCAAGTGCTGTGAAATCCTGAATTGACAAAGAAAAATAGGCAAAAGGCAATTCACAAACAGATGAATAGATTTGGAGACAATATATAAGCTTTAAACCCAAGTTTTAGCTTATCCGATAGTTGCTTCTATTGTTGTATAAATCCCCAATACGATATAAAGTGTGCCATGCAAATTTTGTCTTAAAAGCCATAAATGTGTTGACTCCTATGTTGGTGGAGCAGATAAGAGAATAACTACGTTTCTGCTACAATCACAATATTGATCATAGATGAAACTAGCAGCAGATAATCGCAAATGAAAAATGAGTACTAGTTCTCACTGGGATCCTGTCTGGGTATTTTTCCCTAATCCTAGCAGCCTCAATTCTTCTCTTCTCTGAAGAATAAAAAGAAACAAATAATTTATTTGCATATTGTCAGCTTAGTAATCATAAAAACGAAAGAAGAACGAGTAGATTTCAAATTATATACCAAGATCATGCTCTTGTTTGAAGTAACTCTTAGCCATTTCACCTGTAAGGCAACGTAACCCAGTCAATTCCAAGCATAAGTAAAATCTTCATCTTCATCGTCTGATAAATTTCATGTAATTAACGGTCCTCTATCAAAGAAATCGCACGGTCTTTAAAGGATAAAAATAGAAATAAAAAGGCCGCTAATGTCCAGTAGTAAGAGGTATAAACAAACCACTGATTGCTAAATTTTGCTAACACGATCCACAACAAAATTATTCGTAATCAAACACAAACAAGAAAAAAATGATACTAATGTGGGGAAATCAGAGCCTAACGTTCGTCGAGGAAAAGGAGGGCCAGAAATAATTAACAGAACATGAAGATAAGATACAAAAGCAGCAAACATTAAGATAAAGGGAAAAACCTCAAAGCGACTATAATTTTACAGAGAATTTTCAGTCTAACAGCCGAGAAATGTAGAAGAGCTATGATGAAAGAAGAAATGAATGGAACCAGAAAAAAAGTCGGCTTATGAGAAATTAAGAACCTTTTTTTTTTTTTGCCAACGAGAAATTAAGAACCTAATAATTCGATGAACACAACCTCGTCAAGACGATCCAATAGAAAAGCCTCGAGCTTGATCAATGAATGACTTCTGACTCCAGGAAACCCGTGCTTTGCTTGATGATAGAAAATATGACGGCTGGCTTTTGTCAACTACTCCCAAGGTTTTAAGCTCACATTTTCGTTATTTTTACTTCGGCATTTTTTTCCCTTAAACTCGCACTAATTTTTTTAATTGAACAATTTTGAATAACTAAATAAAGCATTAAACGAAAAATCTCCTAAAAAAAAGACATCCAAAATCCAAAATTTTAAAATATCAAATCAGGTTGAGTTGGAAAAATGGGCCAACCGGAGGGTTGCCGGTTGTCCCGCACCAACCCGTTGGCTACACGGGCCTGCACTTCCGCATGTTGGGATTTTCCCAACCCTAACCTGCAGTGCGGGTTGACCCGCATTTTTTCAAACAAAAAAATTATATGACTAAAAGTCTAAAGCTTATATATATTAGTTATCAAGTTTATCTTCTTAATATCAACTATCTCACTTATAAATATTTAAAAAATAATTCACAATTCAAGAGATAAAGTTATTAAATTTATCAAAGTTTACATACAAAATATTAAATCATCTTCAAGTAATCAATATATAATGATATAATATTAAAAAAGAAAGAGTGAGAGTTTTTTCTTTTTAAAATGAGGAAGTACCAAGGTGAAAGTATAAGATTTATAGAGTTTATAATATAAAAGTTTTTTAAAAATAAAAAATTATGCGAGCCAACTCACGGGCCAAGCGATACAGGCTTGTGCAACCTACACTTCCGCGGGTTGGGATTTCCCCAACCCTAACCCTATCCCAACCTGCGGGTTCACAGGTTAAGCCTGTAGGTTAGACCTGTTTTCCCAACTCTAAATTTCAAAGCGTTACCTCATAACCCATATTTGAGGGGTTTTTTTTAGGTTAGGGGAGAGTTGGAGATAAAAAAAAAAAAGCTGTTCAATTGGAAAGAGGGAATGTGAGGGGTGGGAACAATTTTTATGGTGTAGTGCTTCATCTCCTCATTTTTTTCAAACCACTAAATTTAAGATTTTTTCTATATGAGAGAGTTTTTATCTTAATTTGACCACATTGTCCATCGCTATTTGTTTGATATTCTCTAGTTACTCCTCTAACCTAATATCTTATCTTCTTAAATCAAACAAGCTCATAACTTTCTCAAACCTAATCTTAATAAATGTCACATAATTTCACTTCTATTGAACTAAACACACCTTAAATCTCATTGCCAATGTAAGAATTTTATTGATGACTGATTGTAAGCACCTCGGCAAACTCTCTCTGGTTTTTAACCATCTATAAGCTCTCTTTGAATTCTATGTTCTGACATAAAGTGTTAATAATATCATCAACAAAAGTGGCTACATGTTAGTTTTTTTTTTTTTTAATGAAACACATATAAATCATCAAATTTGGCTTTTTTACCTTCATACTATAAACAGTAAAAAAAATTATTCAGATGCTACACGTTCAAAAATATTTACCAAGATACTATATTAGAACTCGTTTTCTCAAATATTAAGTTTAAACTTACACATAATCATGGCTGAAACGGGTTTCATTTTGTTTGTAAAGGTGAACTTGCTCATAGTGTAAACGGGTTTAGATTTTCAAAAAATTGAAAAGTTCCATGTTGTTTTATAACGATGCATTCTCCCATGCACAAAACTTTCATATTATCCAATTATTTTACTTTTCCCCAAAATAATATTCTTATAACATGGTACTACTAACGTCTTATTTATTACAGACTGACATAGCATAAAAATTATACATGTTGATTGTTAGTTCTCACTCAACATAATTTAACTAAATTGATTATCAAGAAAATGTTGTTAGAGACCAACCCAATATTTTACTTGCAATGAGAGAGTAATGATTTAACTTGAGCTCGTTTAAGTACTCACTCTAATCTTTATTATAAGACACCAAATTACAAGTGTTGTTAATCTTTTTCATAAGGCACTTATTTATTTCCAAAGAGCATTAACTAATTTTTTCGTGTGTGCCTATATTTAATAAAGGTGGTGGAAGAAAGTAATAAATCAGTTGATATTAGAGTACAATGTAATTAATAAAGATAATATTGAAAATACTTTACATTTTAAGACAAATTTCATACAATAAAGCGTTAAAAAAAATTATTTAGATGGCACACTTTCAAAAAGGCCTTTATATAGGGACAAAATGAGTAAGACATTGTTGTACCATGTTCTTGGAATATTATTTCGAGGAAAGGAAAATAACTCGTGATATGAAAGTTTTGTTTATGGCAGCGCACGACGCTAAGTGTCAAAATAAAACTACTTCTTCGAAATCTAAAACTTGTTCATAGCGTGAACAAATGCACTTTTATAATATAAGATAAAATGGAACTCATTTCAGTCATGAACGATTTTTGTGTAAGTTTAAACTCGATCTTTGATAGAATGATTTCAATGTAGTGTTTTCATAAATATTTTTAAAAGTGTATCATATGAGTAATTTTTTTAACTGTTCATAGTGTGAAGGTAAAAATGCCTATCAAATTCATATATTTAGCATCAAAATACGCGGAATGGAGATTTTTAGTTGAGAAAGCACAAAGGAGGAAAAAGAGAGATGAATTAGATAAAAGTTTTGTGAAATTGAAGGTTTTTTAGGGGAAAAAAAAAGGATAAAACCTCATAATTGAAGACATTGAAGTCTATTTTTTGCACATATAATTTTATCTAGTTATTAATAAAATTATGGGAAAAAGATAAATAAATACACTTTAAACATTAAAAATTTTAAAAGATGACTAAATTTTAGTAAATGACAAATGAGTAGTTCTAATCAAAACTCAACAGAGAATGATTAAAATTAAGCAGATAATGACTAAAACAAAATAATTAAAACTCAATTGAGAATGATTAAAACTAATCGATTTTATACCCCTCATTTATCATTTACAAAATTTAAATCATCTTTTAGAATTTTTAATATTTATGGGATATTTATTTATCTTTTTTCTAAAAATTATTTCTTATGAATAAGATAATGAAGTGTTAGCTAACCAAGTCACTCATGAGTGACTAGCGGCGACATGGAAATGAAAGGAGAGAGTTCTAGTAATAATTTTGTTTTTATTCTGAGAAAGTCAATGAGGGATCTACAGGATCAATTCAGAATATTCTTTAGCTCGGAGTTAAAAAACCTGAGAAAATCATAATTGTTGTTAGGAATATTGTTTATGTGGATGTCCATTGACTTATATCCTAATTAACATTTAATACTCTCTTATACTCCCTCTACATAATTACCTACCAATCTTGACTCTACAAGCCATCATTCTTGACTACAAAAGCCATCATACTTAGCCATAAATTTCAATGTTCTTAGCCATCGACATTGACAAAAGGAGCTTGATTTTAAGACTAAATTTGCCTATAAATAAAGGCATATAAAACATTATAAAAACACTTGTGAATGAGAGTAATTTCATATTGATTTCTCTCTTCCTTCATCTCATTTTCTTGCTTCTTATATTAGAGTTTCCTTTACTTTCATAACATAAATCAAATAAATGAAAAAAAAAATAATGAAGATGATCCTGAATGGAAAGAGGCAAGAAGCTTCTCGTTTCTGTTTCCTTGATAGCGAAGGCCGCAGGAAGAGGAAGAGAAAGATAATATTAATAGTGCTCTAAACACGGGAACGCAACGCATTTGTCATAACTTCCACTCTCAGCGTACATACCGTGTTTCATGAGGCTATTTTTGTAATTTTAACCGCGGTTCGCTGAAAATTCTAAAGAGAATGTTTTATTTAAATATCAATCAGGTATTAGATTTTTTTTTTTCCCAGAGTAATCCGGCATCAGATTTGACTTGAGTTTGCAGGATGCTGATTACGAATGGGACATGACCTGATCCCTTGGAATCGATCCTTCTCCACTCTCCAGCATGTTTATTAGCCGGTGGTTTATATTATTTCCGATATTCTCTCCCCAATTATTTACTAATTTGGAGGGGCAAAAGGGCAAAAAAGAAAAAGTGCCGTAATTTAATGGAGTAAGTACTACTGCTTAATTGTCAACGATGAAAGGAGAAAAAAAAAAAGTGGAGATTAAAACTGACGCGTCAACACGCAAAAATATGAAGCTCAAGGAAGATTCCGATGGCTATACTATATTAAAAAGGACAGGCCCAACCTGCCGTTTATTAGAATTCAATCTATAATTGCTTATTCTATATTTTCATCCTTCGCTCCTCTCTAGAGTCATAAGTCTCGACCTTCATCAATTACCTTCTTCGCTTTCTTCGAGATTCAGAACACAGATATGGATTACTTTCCGTTAGAGCTCACGCTGGTTTCCGCTAAAGATCTTAAAGATGTCAATCTTTTCTCCAAGATGGATGTTTACGCTGTCGTTTCGATGTCCGGCGACGCCTACCAGAACCACAAGGCCAAGACCCCCGTCGATCGAGATGGCGGCACCAACCCTACGTGGAATTTTCCCGTGAAATTCAACATCAATGAATCATTGGCACGGCAGAACCGTCTCTCCATCGAAATCAAGCTCAAATCCGAGCGTTCCGTGGCCGGTGACAAGGACATCGGTGTCGTCCACGTCCCTGTCAAAGAGCTCCTCGATAACACCGGCGATGGAAGGTCGGCGCAGTTCGTCAGCTATCAGGTTCGGACGCCCTCGGGTAAGCCCAAGGGATCTTTGAATTTCTCTTACAAATTTGGGGAAAAGGTCACCGCTCCGGTTGCTGCGCCGGCCGGGAAGGCAAATCCGGAGGGAGTTTCAAAGGGTGAGCCAGTGGGATCGAGCTCGATGCCGGCATATCGTGCGCCATACCCCCCATCGAATGGAGCATATCGTCGTCCTCCGCCACAATGCGCTGCTGGTTACGGTTACCCTCCACCGCCATACCAGGGTGGGTATCCCCCGGCCTATGGCGGTTACCCACCGGCGCAACCTGGTTACGGGTACCCTCCGGTTCAACAACCGCAGAAGAAAAACAAATTTGGGATGGGTTTGGGAGCCGGGTTGTTGGGCGGAGCCCTCGGTGGTTTGCTGATCGGTGATATGGTCTCGGATGCTGGATCTTACGATGCTGGATACGATGCTGGTTTTGATGATGCCGGTGGATTCGATTTCTGATAAGTTTTTTAATAAGTTCTTGGAGGTTGTAATAACTGATAATCTGCGTCATCTTTAGCTTCTTTGGGTTTTTAAGTGATGTAAATTATACGATCTTGTTCTTGCTTGTGATAAAAACGATGACCAATATGTGATATACTCTGCCCCTCAGCCTTCGGATTATTCTATATTTTAATCTCTTATGCGGGAAGATAGTCCAGACTTTTGTTAAATTATAAGTACTAATGTCAATACTAAAATTTATGATTTAAAACTTGACATACTGAAGTTAAAATAAGCAAATTTTATTAAAGATGTATTAACTCTGACAAATTATTGTGCTAATGTGCTTGGATTTATTCTATCTCACAAGTGGTTGTGATGTGTGTTTATAGCCCATTAAAAAAAAGAAGATATAATATTATTAAAAAATAGGAATAACCTCTATTTTTACCCTAAAAGCTTTTAATATTAAGGAGTGCTGAGTAGTTTTTTACATTAACAATTTTGCCCTGTCTTTCAATATCCAAGTTTAATTGTTAAATCAGTCAAACAACATTCTATCTAACCCACCACCACCTCATCATTGGAAGTAGAGGGAGGGAGCACACTGTGCAGATTTAATTTTTTTTAAATAAAAAAATTTATTTTTCAAAAAATATTAATTAAAATATTATCTTTATTTTAGTTTGTCTATATATTAAAAATATTGTTTTTGAAAAATAAATAAATAAATTCAGACTGTTCAAATCTCATTTAAAAGAGTCAGATGGGTTGAGTGGTAACTGGTTCCTCTCATCATCTACATTAGTGGACCCAACTGGCATCACACCTCATCATCTTTCTCTTTCTCTCTTCCTCATTCACCTTTTTCTAGAATTTTTTTCCCCCTCATCCTTCAATCTTATGGAACATTGAGCTCTCCCTCGTCCTTCATCACACTTCAAAATATATGGAGCCTAATTTCTAAAAACCACGACTCCTGTTAAAAGCTCAAAACTTTGGCTATCAACCATGTCTTTCGCCCATCATGAAGCCTCACTTTGTTAAAAGCAGAAATTTTTGGGCATCACCATGTCTTTACCCTATCATCAATAATCCATCGAAGCTTAACCTCAAGGTCCTCTTCTTCCTCCATAACAGCAACTGGAGTATATTTCTCAAGTGCACCAGATGTTTTTGCTATCACCAGTGGAAGCGGCGATTTTGACATATCTGTTACAAAAACCACCTCACTTTGACTGTCGCCGTTGATATATTTGGATTATGGTAAAACTAAGTATTTAGTTGTAGGGGTGGTCTCGGGATGGGACATGATCGAAAAATGCCATTCCCAATCCCTATCTTAAAAGAGGCTCGAGAAGGGAAATTGTTCCCAATCTCGAAAAATTCCCGAAAAATTGAGATTGGCAAATTCCAAAAAAAAAAAAAGAGAGTACTATGTAAAAAGTAAAAA
>JBAGKO010000002.1:4609454-4627037 GCA_037177275.1 Acacia concinna | reverse complement strand
TAATGGGAAAATAAAATAAATTAATTCAGTAGAGATTATTTTCTTATTATTTAGTAATAATTAATTTCTCAATAACCTAATTTACCAATTTTTAAATTAAATTTGTTTAAGGAAAATATATATATTTGCCAAGTAAATAGAAAATATTTTTATTCATTATATTCTAATTGAATGATATATAAACACTGTTGAGCTTTGTCAAATAATGAATATATATGTATATATTATATATATATTTAACTAAAATTATATATACACTTGGGGAAGGGTCAAATGGGCAGGGCATCATATCATGCCCGGTGCCCAGCCCTGTCTGATGTTTTATCCGACCCAAACATGCCCAAATAGTTTTTGGACTGATTTTTTAAGGTTGGGCTGGACGTTTTTTTGCTCAGCATGGATGGGCATTTGGGCATCATGAAAACCCCTAGTGCTAGGGAGGCGCCAGAGACGAAGTGTGCCAGAGAGCGAAGCTGGTTGGAAGGAATGCTTAGAGTCATGAACATCCATACATTTGCATATTATTTACAACCCAGACAATTTTTTTTTTTAAAACTTATTTCTACAAATTGTTTTACAAAACTAATTTCCACAGTAAATCAATCAAGCTGTAATTGAATTTGGATTCAATGTTTTATGTGGTCCTCCTTGTGAAATGCTAATCGATATATTATCATATTGATTGTTGATTGATCAGTTTTGATGATTGCCGCATATTATTATTGGTTGTTCGCGGCATAATCAGATTCTTCACCGGTTTCTTTCTCTTTCGTTGATTGAGATCAGTTGGCTGTGAGAATCTGCATATTGAAATTTCGACGCAGATAGAACGAGAGAATGGGGACGAGAACCAATTTTTACAAGAACCCATCTATCTCCTACAAAAAACACTTCAGTCTTTCCTCCGTTCTTCAGAACCTCAGAGGTCAAGCTTCCGCTTCAATTCTTTTATCTTTTTTTGGCTTTTAATAATTTTATATTCAGAGTTAGGCATTTGGTTTTCTCAATTTGCAGCTTATAACATCGCTACCGGTAATGTTCCCGCCGAATCCGAGGAGAAAAAGCCCACCCAGAAACGTCGCCGGAATCTTAGCCCACTGCAAACAATTGAAGCTGACTCCGAAGAGAATGACACCTCTATGTCACATAACGATTACATTGAAAAGAGAAGGCGCGTGTTGTTATCTTTTGCTCCATTAAACGTTTCGAATTTGCTTAATAAAGCCACATCCAATGCAATGTCTCCAGTTCTTGGTAATTCACTTGTCTTGTCTTGAGCAGGAAAGAAGTCGGTTCGTCTCAGCCTTTCGCAAAATTGACTGAAGATGTTCTGGTAATTCAGTTCCTGCTGCTGGGCCGATATCTTTCGAGTTACTTTTTCTCTTCCATCTTCTGTTCTTGAAGCTTTGGTTTCTCTGTGGCAGGGGAACCCTAATTCTGCCTTAAGCTTGGTGGATTATACGAGTAAGTTTATGAAACATTTTACATCACTGATATACTTTTGAAAGATGAGAGCAAATATGTTAGTTCGATGCAAGGAGAATGAACCTAGCAGTAGGATGTAGCATGTGAATTTCCCAAAAGGTGCCGTGCAGTTAAGACTTAAGATAGGAATTTATATATGTAGCAATTGACATGACCATGTGAACCAATTGATTCATTTTTCAGAATCACACTTCTTGTTCATCATTCAGTTTTGCATCCTGTTTTCCATTAGCTTTCAGCCCTTCTAATTCCATCTTTCTCGGACTTCATGCAGTTAGTTTGTCTCTTGTTTAAATGAAATAAATTGGAAACTTGGAAATGATATCTTATTCATTGGATTGTTTCAACACTTGACGTCTATTAATCTTTATTCTGCCTTCATCAATAATATATTTTATTCTTCTGAAGGCATGCATTGTTATTGTGTTTTTCTTCTTTTGTGTTGATTTGTGCATGATTGGTTAGCTGATCAACCAGGCTTGTTTCTCTGGAAAAATTTTAATGAAAAAAACTATTTCTACTAATTAGCCATATTTTTGTTAACTTTCTATCATCTTCATGGATGCTCAGGTGATGATGACAGCCTCTCTTCGGAATGTGAGGAAAAGCAGGATCTTCCGACATCTGGTTTGTTTCTAGATATGAATGTTTGCAAGTTTTCTTTTTAAAGCTCTGTTTTTTTTTTTAATTTCTATATTAGTGTCATAATTTCCTAAATGTCTTATTTGAATTGGGGCATTAAATAAGGTGACACAAAAGAATTTGATGGAATCAAAAGCAGAAATGAACAACGATTTCCTCTTCCTGGAGAACCTGTTTGCCTCATATGTGGTAGATATGGAGAATATATATGCAATGAGGTGAGCTATGTGATATTTGTACTCATGTTAGCTGATACTTTATATGTTGTGGTGTGCTTTGTGCAATGAACGGTCATTTTAACATTTACATGCTTTGATAGACAGATGATGACATTTGTAGTATGGAGTGCAAAAGGGAACTGTTGGAAATTCTTCGACCCAATGAGGTTCTTTTATTGTTTCGTATCAGGAATAAGAGTTCCACATGTTCTGCTTTCTAAGTGTTCTCTTTTAATTCATGATGATCTCAGGGCTCCTCTCATGATCAAGTTCAAGATTGCTCTTCATCCAGACTTGATTGTGGTTTAACAGTGCCTGTGTGTGGTGAGAGTACATGGGATTATAACCGACATCGCTGGTCAAAAACAAGATCAAGCCTTTGTACTTATGAATGGTATATTTCTGCTTCAAATATTCCGTCCTTAGAGTCAAAATGAGCTCTTCTGGTTGACCAATTGGCATGGAAGGATAAAGCTGATTGACAAGTCATTTATATCTGCTCATCAACTCAAATAACTTTTCTGATACAATACTGATACTGACCTATGTTTAATACCAACTGTATTGCTTGGAATGCTCCGACAACTTTAAATACCAACATCCCCATCCTTAGTTGTGATGAGAGCATTTACATTGCTCATCCATGCAAATCCATATTTCCATGCTTCCCAGGATTAGTGTTTGTTTACAGCAAGTTGTTTTATTGTAGTTGGAAATGTCAAAAACCTGGGCATCTAGCTGAAGACTGTATAGTGAATACTAGCATTCAGGTCTGTCATTAATGCTTTTCAGGCATAACATTGCACCTGCTGGGTTGCTCCATTCCATAAATTTACCAATTTGACAATGTAAAAATCTGTTACAGTTTCTTCCTTTTTTAAACATTTGACCTAGGCCACTGTAGCAGATAGGAGATCAAATTCCATTCCTAAGGATCTCCTTGCACTATATAGAAGGTTTGGAACTTTCTTTTTTATATTTTGTGTTATTTTCAGTTCATGGTGATTACTACATTTTGTTATTTTTATCTATTTAGAGTTTTAGACAAGTATGGTATGAAGACTCTTTTAGTGTTTAAGCATTTCGTTTTAATTGACTGTCATGTGCAGATGCCACCAAATTAGTAAAACAATGTTGGCAGCAAGTTGTAATGCATGCCGTGTCTCATCAAATTTGGCAACATGCCTTGATTGTGATACTGTCATTTGTGATGGGTAAGCTGAACACTTGAATACTTGTTATGTATTTTGTTTTTGAATTTCTCCGTTTCTTTAGATTTTTCAATTAAAAGATTTATAATGTTATAGTTGTTATGATTTTTAAGCATGTAAGTCCATAATCAGGAGGAAGCATCTTTCTCTTGAGATGATGGAAATGTTTTTGTTGTGTACTCTTTTTTTTTTTTGCATCTTTCAATACACCATTGTGTTGCTATTTGTGAATAGAATAATAAGCAGCTTTTCCTGGAGATTTACGTTCTGAATTTATTCTGAAAGACTAAAGGATGTAAAATATAATTTGTGCCAATTAAATTGCCTTTCCCTACATGTTACTAGTTTTCTGCAACAAATTTAAAGTTGGTTTGTTAGTTTCTCACCAGTGGCAATAACTTCGGGAAAAGGTAGAGTTGACTATCTGTGGCAGCAAGATTTAGTTACTTTGTAAAGAATATATGATAAATTTTAAGAATCTTGTTGCATCTTAAACAAATTACAAGCTTTCTTTAGGAATATCAGTTCTTTTCTCATTAGAAGTATTTTGGTTAGGATAAGTTACATTTTTTGTTGTTTAGTGCTTCAGAGTAAATTAAAAATATAAAGCTTTAGGAATAATTAGTCGAGTTTCATGGTCTCTATCTTACTCCAAAGAAAATACAGCAGAGCAAGTTAACATTGAATAAATGCATGAATCTACTTCATCTATTCATACTTCAGAAAATAACATTATTTAGGAAGGAAGGGTACATGGAAGAAATTAATGTGCGTCCCTCCAATATCTTTTCAGCCTTGTATGTTTTATTTTCTGCTACTTTTGTTTCAGCAATACAAATAATTTTGAGATTCCTCTTTTTCAGTTCAGGACACTTGGATGAGCATATACAAACACATCCATCTCATCAGCAATTTTACTCACACAAGCTTAAACGTCTAGTAAGTTTCTCCCTTTTCTTGACCATTATTTTTCACAGATTCCTGACCTCATTGATTGAATGTATTGTTACTTGTTTGGCGTATATCATGGAAGTTACACGATGTATTACTTTATCCTTTTAAAGGTCATTAAGCCAACTGAAGTTTTACAACTTTATGGAAGATCTTATATGAATACTTTCCCGTTCACTATAATTTTCTCCCCCATCCCCGTCCCGTTCTACATAACTGGACATTTGTTTGGGTATGGGTGTTAAGTGAGACTCAAACCTATCCCCTGAATGGGTATAGCTGCCAAAAAGATAAAAAAAAGAGGGAGAGGTAAGTTCAACCTTTGTAGAATCCATATAGATAGAAGTGTGTCCTAGCTTCAAGAGATTCTGATAGAAAGTGTGACAGATCCTGTGACGGATCTTGAGCTAAACATTTGAGGCACCAAATTCAAAGCTACATGACTGTGCAAAGAGTGACAGTAATAATAAGAGCTGCTATATGCAGTATTTAATATGTATGGACAATGGTGTTGTCCGTGAGGTAACATCAATTATAATTGCCTTAGAGGCAACTTTTTATCAGAATCCTGATTGGCGGTTGGTGTATCATACATGATGGTTCGAATCTGTATCCAATGTAGGTAAAATGTTGCAAGTCAACTTGCAAGGCGACTTGCATCAAGGATCTGCTGGTTTGCCACTACTGCTTCAGTAAAGCCTTTGAAAAATTCTATGACATGTATACCGCAACTTGGTATGTGATCCAAATATCATCATTCTCGAATCTCCGTCTTCTGCTGAAGCATGCAATTATATTACAAAGTTATCGTTAAACGCTTTACCATATCGTGCTTGATGAGAACTATGTATGCCCTTTCTTTGATTCAATGTTGTGTTAATTGCCTGTGAATGTAGGAAAAGAGCTGGTCTTTCAATTATATGGGGTTCTATATGTTGTGAAAATCACTTTGCCTGGTAAATTTTTTTACAGTTGTTGCCGATTATTACATTTTTGGTTTTATGTTGATTGAGAAAATCGCAGTTTGGGTGGAAGTGGCTATCAGTCTGCTTTCATCAAAATCATGATTTTGGCGATTTCCAACATGAAACCAAACATACTTTAAAGGCACGTCAAAGTGCCCAAAAGGTGGTGGTTTTGACCTCTCATGGAATAACTCTTCATCATGGAACAGGCACAGGATGAATTGTTTGAATGCAGACATGGAAGAAAGTGCATATATCATCAGGAAGAATGGGCATAAGAGCAAATATACTCAACTTAATGACTTCATTTTTTGATTTTTTTTTTGTCCTGAGACTTTATTTGTTGAGGACTGATACACTTTTTCCTAATTTATGATTTGTAAGTTTCTCGTCAGATGTACACAACTTCTAAATACAGGGTCGTATATCTTGCTTCTTATGTTTGAGATGAGGGTAAAAACACCATATACTTCAAAACGTTGCGTGTTTGGTTATAGGGTGTTGAAATAATGTGGTTGAGTTTTTCCCATTTAATTGATGGATCTAGGTATCTTTTTTTTTTTGAAAAAAATATTAGAATGGTAGGCACCCTGATATCTTAAGTAAAATCGAACATACAACGAGCTTTTATGTCAGTAAGTCACATAAAGTTCTTTATTGGAGTAATCAAATTATGGGCCATTTATTTCTCTCGGCATGTTGATACAAGCAATTTGATGAAATTAAAATATGTATGTCTTTCATACCAAAAAAAAAATGTATGTCTTGAAGAACACATCTAAATTATTACCCATGTTAAATGGGCATGGGGTTTTGAAGCAGATAGAAAAATATAAAAAATTCACATTTAAGTATTAATTATATAATACTAAAATTATAAATAAACAATAATCATTTTACAAGTAATTTATATTAGGAATCAAATTATATCCTACTGGCAACTTGTATTATGGACATGAGAGAATATTTGACGTTGTATCCTTACTAATCCCTTTGATCCTTAATGTAATATTTATTTATATATTTAGTTAAATTAAGAAAGTTAGTTAAATTAGTTATTATTATATTTTTTCTAAAACATTCTAATTATGTTTTTTAATTCCCTCCATCTCTCTCTTAAATGATTTTGTTGAGAGTATTAATCTCAAATTCACAAGTTGACTTTTTGAATACATCTATTCTTCGTTTCAAGCTTACAAAATCTCGTCAATTTTTATATAAAATTCTACTGTGTGAGCAGCATTACTCTTTCAGAATAGCAGTTTAGTGCATACAAGATCCTATGCAAAAAAACATAGTTCCAAGGCGCCTGAGGCTTTTACAAGAGCCAAGTCCATAACCATCAGCAATCCGTGAACGCATAAATTAGGGGCAGCAACAAGATAAAATTGAGATGGAGCAAAAAGAAAATTACTTGGAGAAGGCAAGGATTTGTTTGGCAATGTCGGGTTCGACAAGAGAATTAGCGGAGGAAGTGTTCTTATTCTGTTGAAGTTCCTCCTGGAATGCGTGCTCCGTTTGCGTAAACCCTTTCTTCCTCAGGTACGCAGTGACAAATCCCAATATTTGATCTTCGTCCATCCGTCTCTCTTAGCCAAATTGGCCAAACCCTCAATTTCGCACTCGTAGGGAAGAGCTTCCCTTTATGTATCGTTATGCTTTCGCTCCGAAGAACCCTTTTGGGAGGCGTTTAATTGGACGAAAGATTAGGTCAGGGAACGAAAACCAGCCTCCTTTCCATGAGAAGGCGAAGAACAGTGCAGAAGCTAGGGACGAATTGTTCCTTGGATCGCAGAAGAGCCGTTGCGTTGAGGAGGGAGACCTGGTTGCAGGAGAAGGAGAGGAAGGTAAATAACTAAATATACAATGCTTCCTTCTTTATCAGTCTGGCCCAGGTTTTTTTACTAGTGAACTGGTTCGCTTGAGCTTTGAGGTTTGGGCGGGTGAGGATAGATTTTATAGCTTTTGTCCGGTGTGGAATTAATATTTTTAATTAAGTGGAGTACTTATTTTAAAAAATTATATCTAAATATTTTTGTCTTAATTTTTTTTTGCCAATATATTTTTGTTTTAATTAAACTATAGTATTTGAATAATAATTGGGTTAATTTAAATTTAACCATATGATCAAATCAATGATCATTTGTTCAATATTATTAGTATTTTCTTGCTAAAGGAAATATAGTTGTTATCCCTACTTTTTTTCTTAATTATGGATTCACACATATAATTTTGACTCGACAGTTGAAAATTGAATTTGTAACATCTCATCTGCATAAATTATTTGTTTTTCTTATTTGTCAATAAATTCAAAACAACTACATTCTATTAATTTCTTCACTCAATACATTGTAGTTTTTGTAGTTATTGTAGTTTTTTTTTTTAAGTTGAAACTACTCGATCATATAATTTCTTTACTCAATACATTAAAGTGATTCAAATGCTGAGTCAATGTTCAAGAATTTAAATATATCAAAAAGAATAAAGGGACAAATTTAACAATAAGATTATATGTAAGATACATCTGTTACCATAAATTTTAAAAAGTGTGTAAGTGCATCTTTCCCATCTATTCTTCCTCATTGACCTCATTGTATTTGGACTCTCCACAATGGCTCAAGCAGATGCAATGAAGAGAATTCCAAATCAATTTTTTTGAATCATCCGGGCATAAGATAAGTCAAACACAACACTAAAATACACTTCTCCAATAGTGTTGAGTCCGGGACAAAGAGGGACATTTGCAATCACATAGGGCATAACTTCGCATAGGGGGTGCCTATTAGAGTATATGTGTACATCAAAGAAAATAAAAGAGTTCCATATTGCTTGGGAGAAAGAGAGAACAAGAGTATATAATACTTCTTGAAATAATAGGCTTGTAAAGGGCTTAAGGGGAGAGGTGGGCTCGCGCGCACAACATTAGGCCTCCAATGAGTAAGCGCAGTTGAAATCCGTCAATTCCCCGTGCGCACAAGTTAAATACAAAATGTGCACTTTTTATCAAATTATTTTTAAAAAAAATATGAATTTAATTTTTGGAAAGAGGCTTACTGGATCCCAACATTTCAGTTGCATGGTGCATTAACGTTTGAATGTTCAAAACCACTGGTTTAACCATGTTTATTGCCATTGAATTTTGCCCAACGTTCGAGTGTGTGAGGAGCCTATAAAAAGCAGAGCATGCAGGAGGTTCTTGCATCCAACTCTAGAGTCCTCAAGCTCTCACTTCTTCCTCTGACTTTCTCTCCGTTTGTTTGTTTTCCTCCGCTTGCTATTTGCTATTATATTTTGTTATTCTGCTCACCATGTACTCGCAGGAAGAATCCGTTTTAACTTAGGGAGTGCCGCTTCCGATCAAGTCGGTGGTTGTGGAATAGCTCTGAAGGTTAGTGTCCGTGGACATGACTCAGATTCCAAGCTTCAACATATAAGGGAGATATGCCAACAATCTTAAGAGTTACTATGGTTGTTGTTCCTCCTTCAATTTCTGGACTTGTCAATGTTGCTGCTTCTGGAGCAAATGAATCTAATGTTGCTTTTGTCCCGATGGCGATGCCTATGCCAAGACAATTTCTTGACATCTCCAAGATAGAGCATTTTGATAGGAAGAACGTCAAATGTCGCCGAGAACGTGTCTACACTGTTCTCGACATGCATGGTGTTGCTGACGCACTTACACAATCTGGCCCACCACAAGATGCTGACTAAGCCCATAAGAATGCTTAGACCTATGCTAATGAGGTTTGCAGACACACTCTCATTACCACTTTATTTAATAATTTATTTGATGTGTACCATGTCTATAAAGAGGCAAATGAAATCTAGGGATCACTTGCTCTCAAGTACACTGCTGAAGATGCTGGGAAGCAAAAGTTTGTGGTTGGAAATTTCCACAGGTGGGAAATGATTGAGGGAAAATATATCAAGCTCCAAATCAACAAGTACCACAAGCTGCTTGAGGAGCTTCGAGCTAACAAGATTAATCTGTCATAAGAGTTCGTAGTTGGTGTACTCATTGAGAAGCTATCAAATTCATGAAATGACTACAAGCAACAATTGAAACACAAGCAGAAGCAGTTGTCATTAACTAACCTGATCCCCCACATCATCATTTAAGATACCAATCGAAAGGCAATACTAACTGCAAAGGGCAAACAAATAACTACAAAAGTAAATTTGGTTGAGAAAAAGCCGCACAACAAGAGGTACGACCCCAAAAACAAAAATAGTAAGAATAAAAATAAGAAACCTTACTACAAGCCTAATGACACTAACCCTAAAAAGAAGACTAGCAAGTGTTTTGTCTGTGGTAAACCAGTGCAGAAAAAGGGCTAGAGGTGATGAAAACCCTCATAAGCTAAATGTGAATTTGGTCAAAGGAGATGATGATAGTGATGAGGATATCATTGTTGCTGTGATATCATAAGTCCTACTTGTCTTTGATGTGAAGAAATAGGCGGTAGACTCAGGAGCTACCAGGCACATTTGTGCTAACAAAGAAATTTTTACCTCTTTTAAAAAAGGGGAAGATCACATTTACCTTATTGACTCTCGAACTGTCAAAGTTCAAGGAAAAGGCAAAGTGGTGCAAAAGTTCACATCTGAGAAAACCTTGAAACTGAAAGAAGTACTATATGTACCTAAAGTCAAGGCTAACTTAGTCTCTGTGGCACTGCTTGGCAAAGTTGGGGTTAGGGTATTGTAATAAAGGTCTATTTGTCTTGAGTGTGTTGATGAAATGAATGAGAATGCATTTTCTTCTGCTTACTTGATTAATTCTTTTTATGTGTGGCATGCTAGACTAGGACGTGTTCATAAATCATATGTTAATCAATAGGAAAACCCTGGATTGATTTCAAAAACTAAAAATGATCTCTTGAATAAATGCAAAGTTTGTGCAGAAAATAAATTAACTAAGAGAACGCATTTTTCTACTCAAAGAGAAACTAAGTTGTTGTCTTTAATTCACACTGACCTAGTTGATTTGAAACAAACTGAAACTAGAGGAGGTAAAAGATATTATATTACCTTTATCGGTAATTTTTCAAGATATACTAAAGTATATTTATTGAGAAATAAAGATGAAGCTTTTTAAAAAGTTTGTCTGTATAAGGCAAAAGTAGAAAATCAATTGAATAGAAGAATTAAACGAGTTAGATCAAATAAAGGAGGAGAATTTTTATCACTAAATGATTTTTGTGAAAAAGTAGGTACAATACATGAAGTAACTCCTCCTTATTCATCTAAATCTAACAATGTTGCATAAAGGAAAAATAGAACTTTAAAAGAAATTATGAATGCCTTGCTTGTAAGTTCTGCAACACCTAATAACTTACGAGATGAAGCTTTGTTGTCTGCAAAATAAAATACCTCATAAAAAAACTAAGAAGACACCTTATGAATTATGAAAAGGTTTTTTTGCCTAATCTTATATATTTAAAAGTGTGGGGGTGTCTTGCTAAAATTTTATTACATGATTCCAAAAAGAGGAAAATTGGTTCTAAAACTTCTAATTGTATGTTCATTGGATATGTTCAACAAAGTGCTGCTTATCTTTTTTAGTTTTGAAAAGCTATGTTTTATATCAAAATACAACTGTTGAAACAA
This sequence comes from Acacia concinna, assembly GCA_037177275.1. Classification (NCBI taxonomy): domain Eukaryota; kingdom Viridiplantae; phylum Streptophyta; class Magnoliopsida; order Fabales; family Fabaceae; genus Acacia; species Acacia concinna. The sequence continues at coordinate 4,615,955 of JBAGKO010000002.1, read as the reverse complement.
AAGATGTAGAATTTTTAAGCATATAGTTCTTTTAAAGGTTAAGCATATTTCCAAAAAGAGTTGAAAATTCTTATCTTTCTTTTGAACAAAATTCAGATGAAGTTTTCGTTGAAAATTTAAGGAGAAGTAAAAGGCAAATAAAAGAAGCATCTTTTGGAAATTATTTTTATACTTATTTGGTACAAGATGAACCCAAAAATTTTTATAAAGCTATCTCGTCTCCTAATTCATTTTATTGGAAAGAAGCAATAAAGGTTGAAATTGATTCTTTGAATCAAAATAAAACATTAATTTTGGTAGATTTGACTCCAGGAGCAAAGCCCATTAGTTGCAAATGGGTTTTTAGAAAAAAGTTTTTTTCTGATGGAACAGTAGATAAATTCAATGCTAGATTGGTAGTAAAAGGATTTACTCAAAAAAAATGTTGATTGTTTTGATACTTTTTCCCCTGTGACCAGGATTTCTTTTATTAGAATCCTAATTGCTTTAACATATAATCACAAACTTTTTATTCATCAAATGGATGTTAAAAACACTTTTATAAATGATGATTTAGAAGAAGAAATTTATATGGTGCAACCTGAAGGTTGTATTGTTCTTGGCAAGAAAACAAAGTTTGTAAACTTATTAAATCTTTGTTTGGTTTAAAACAAGCACCCAAACAATGGCATGAAAAATTGGATCAAGTTTTACTAAATGGTGGTTTTTCTACTGTTAAAGTAGAAAGATGTGTTTATATAGAACTTGTAAATAGTGATTGTGTGATTATTTGCTTATATTTGGTACTAGCATGGATGTTGTGCTTGAGACAAAACTTTTTCTTTTTTCTAATTTTGACATGAAAGATTTGGGTGAAGCAAAAGTAATTTTGGGTGTTAAAATCATAAGGAATGAAAACGGTATCATACTTTCTCAAGAACATTATGTTGAAAAATTCTGAGAAAGTTTGAACTGTTTGATAAGTCTCCTCTGGTACTCCTTATTATTCTAATGTGCATTTAAAGAAGAATAGAGGAGAACCAATTGCTCAATCTAAATATGCACAGATGATTGGGAGTCTGTTGCATTTAATGAATTTTACCAAGCCAGACATAGCATGTGTTGTGTGTAGATTGAGCAGATATACTCATTGTCCTAAGCAATGAACATTGGGAGGCTCTGGTAAGGGTATTAAAATACCTAAAAGGTACCATGAAATATGGTATTCACTATAGTAGATTTCCTGTTGTATTAGAAGTATAAAGTGATGTTAACTGGATCTCAGATTCAGAAGAGACCAAGTCAACTAGTGGCTATGTGTTCAATCTTGGTGGCAGTGCAATAATGTAGAATTTAGTCAAACAAACAGTTTTAACCAATTCCTCAAGGTATTCTGAGTTTATTGCTATGGAGTTGGCTAGTATTATGGCTGAGTGGTTGAAAAACTTCTTGGCAAATATCCCATTTGGTGAGAAACTAACACCATTAGTGTCTTTAAATTGTGATAGCCAATATGCGATAGCTACGGCTAAAAATAAAACCTTTAATGGTAAAAGTAGACACATTCGATTGAGACATAATATTGTGAGGTAGCTGCTAAAAGATGGTGTAATCTCAATCAATTTTGTGAGGTCAGAAGTGAACCTAGCAGATCTGTTTACAAAACCCCTAGGAAGAAAACAAATATTTGATTCATCGATGGGAATAGGATTTAGGCTGATTCAAAAATTAACAATGATGGCAACCTAACCTCTGTGATTGGTAATCCCATGAAGGATGTTTAATGGGTAAGAACAAGTTGTTTGTTAGTTCTGCTAGCACTAAATAAATAATTAGTCCCTTTCCTATTGTGGTGAGAAAGTGTTAGAATGCATTTTGGTGGGGTTGAGCAAATCTCTTAATGATTTCATAATCCTACGGGATGGTGTACTCATTGCAGGTATATTTTATGAAATCGCCTTTACAAATGTGGAGTGGGGCCGCTCCTATGAGATTGTGGCGAAATCTCTAGAGCATTCGTTATGCACCAGGCACGCGCATGGCCGTTTAACATGCAAAAGCGCATTAAACGCAAAATGTGGGGGTATAATCTGGCTCATAATACCTCTAGTACACACTAAGAGTTATTGGTTTTAAGTTCATAAGACCACCAATATCTCTATGTACTAAGTGTTATTGGTCTAGGTTTGGTTTTAAGTTCAAAAGACCACCAGATACAATGGTTATACCCATGTGTGTAATTTCAGCTAAAGGCATTTCTTTTTACACATGTGGGGGATTGTTGGAGTTTATGTGGTGTGTCAAAGAGAAAATGGAAGTCTCACATTACTTAAGAAAGAGAGAAAACAAGTGTATATATTATACCTTCTCTAGATGGGCTTGTAAAGGGCCCAAGGGGAGAGTTGGGATCGCACGCAACGAACTAAGCACCTAAACATTGTACAAAAGGTTTTTGTAAAATATAAAATATATTTTCTGAATAATATATATATTGCTTACCTTTAATTATGGAATCTGGGCATTGAAAGGTTTAAAGTCATGAGATCATTCTTTAATATGAATATTTTATTGCTTTCATCTATCATTAATGGAATTGAATGCAAAGATAGTTTTAAATGGAAAAAATTCATTTGAACATTGGAATGTAAATGCACTTTAAAAGCTCTATTGTTGAAACGTTTTACAAATTGAATGATGAGATTTAAATATGATTTTGATCATATTTAATTTGATGTTTTGAAACAATGTATAGTAGGGTGTTGCCTATAAAAGGAGCTTCAGTCTGAAGTTATAGATATCCCACTCTAAAACCTCGAGCTCTTTCCTTCCTCTTTGTGTTCTCTCTCTTTTTCTTGTTGTGGTGTTGCCTTGCTACTTTGTTGTTACTATTTTGCTGTTCAGTTCACCCTGTATCTACAGGAAGGATCCATTTTATCTTGGGAGTGTCATTTCTAGTCAACCGACAGTGGCGAAATAGCTCTTAAGAGCAGTATTCTTGGACGTGACTCAGATTAATCTCTCCATTTTATTTAGGAACTACGCTAACAGGCGAGCCACATGGCCCCAAATGAGTGCACCCTAAGAGGCAACAAGCCCCCATTAAGAGAAGTGCCCCCCAATGGGGGCTATTCACTTGACTAGGTAGGGCCCCACCTGGTTAGGTGTTGCAGCTGGGGGGTCACACCACCAACGACTTTTAGCACGCCTCCCTCGTGGGTTACTCGTGACCCCCAAGGGGCGAGTTGAGGGAAAAAAATTTATTTGTTGTGGCATTGGTTTAATAAAGTGCCACATTTGTTCTATTTTTATTTTAAAATATATTAAATACATTTGTTTTCACTTTCTGTGGCCTTTTTTTTGTAAGTGCCACGTGAGACTTTTACATGGCTGTGACACTTCTCTTAAAAAGTGCCGCATTTGCTACTTTTTTTTTTTAAAAAAAAGAAGCCCAACCTAAGGCTATGGCACAATAGGTACGCCACTTTATCTTATTTTTGTAGTAGTTCGTACCTTAGTCTCATAAAGGAACACTTTCGAAAACCTCAATTTGCAGTCATCGATTGTACCAAGCTTTACAAAACAGGTAAGAATTTGACAATAATTCAACATAAACTACATTGTAACTTTATGTTACATTTTATTGTTATGACATTACTTCTTATGTATTATACAGTATATCTCAAACTAGAAGAGCAAAAGACTAAACAAGATAATTGAAGAGGCAATTCTTGAGGATGACTCATTGGACGTTAAAGTGCTTAGTCTAAGGCTTTGAATCAGGTTAGTTCACTTTATTTCCCCTTTTCTTTTCTTTTTTTGAAATATTGAAGCCTTTTGTATGATTATATGCAAAAAGAAGAGCTAAAGGCATATGGGGAATTATACATTTAGAAGTTTCCAAAACTAAAGGTGAAGATTATCGATGGAAGTAGCTTAGCTGCTGATATTGTTGTGACTAGCATTCCTAAAGGGACACTTGTTCTTCTATGATGAGGTTTCTTTTGCCATACATACTCATTGTGTGAAGCAAATGTTCAAGTAAACTTAAAAAAAACAAACAAACACACAGCCTTCCATGTCTTCAACTTTTAAAATTTTAACTTCACTCGATAGTGGAAACATACAAAGCCTAATAATAAACTTTATGAAAGCAGTTAGATTAATTTGATTTATTAAGATCTTGTAATTTGGTGAGCAAGTGACTACATTATATGAAGATGAGTTAACGAAGCTTTATCTGGGACTTAACACAAAGCCTAAAGAAAGCTTTGCACTTTCAACAGCTTCTTTTGAGAAAAAGGTGAATGAACGCATTTGGTGAAGTTCTACAATTCACTTTTTCCCTCCTTATTTAAGATAATCATAACATTTTGTAGGTGGGAGATGGATGGGACGAAGATGAACAAAATAAAGCACAAAAAAGAACATTATTCATACCATTTTCTCGATCCCTCCAAGGAAAAGTATAAAAGATTGATTCTACCATTATACTTCTTTAATGATAGCTCCTCCTTCAGCCACAAACATGTATTGTTGTGAGGTTAGTCACTTGCAAAGTCTTTTAACATTCAACTTTGTTATTTAGTTGTTATTCTTATCATTTAAATTTGGTTTATGTATAAAATTCTATTTACGGGTAATCCCAATTGCCAATAGTTTTACCAAGGCCTTTTATTTATATTACCCTCGAAGTTGGGATGTGGATATTGACTAAGACTTATTAAATTGTTCTAATCTAACCACTAAAGTAATAACGTTTTTTTAATAAGAAAGCATAATTTCTAACTATGATGTTTTTAGGGAAAATTGCTAAAACATGTTTCCCATTGCAAAATTTATTCCCCAACAGTGCTTGCATATTACTTAATGATTCAAGTGCAACATATCTTTAGTGGGGCCAACTCTTTCTCAATGCTATGGAATTTATACTTAACTAAGTAAAATGGACGACATATACATATAATGGAAGATATGTTGCACACAGTCAAAGAAGAGTTCCATCAATCCAAAGATTTGAATTTTTATAGTATATCATTCGACGTTAAATTTAAAATAATGAAATATTTTTATAGAAAAAGTTTTTCGTAATTTTTCTGGGCTGAATATTAAATAATTAAAAGATGGAAGACAAGATTTCACCCAAAAGAAAAAGACAAAGAAAAATCCTTTCATTAAAATAAAAGAATTTACATTTACTGATCAATGTTTTAAAACTCAAATCGGATGTTGAGTTGGAAAGGTTAGCGGGTCATGGTTGGAACGGTTGTAATAGTCGAACCGTTTAGTCGAGCCAGTGACATAATAATTAAATTTAAAAATATTATATATATTATACATATGTATTACAATTAGTCTAACTTCATAGGAAGTTACAATGTCATAAAATACTATTTATAGGAAGTCAACAATGTTATAAAATAGTTATGAAGTCAATAAGGTGACAAAATACCATTGAAATAGGGACATTAAGTCAACAAAATAGCATTCACATAATGTCAACCTAATAAAATGCACTAACAATAATAATTTCATGACTTTGTTTGAAGGTTTAGGGCTTGAGAAACACTTTTTTTTAATGCTGGAAATTCACATTTAATAAAAAAATTGTAGGATTTTTTGTTTATTTTTTACAATTTAACTTGAATTTTTTCACAATTTTATTAACCCGAACGGTTTTTGAAAACTGGCTTTGGGTTCCTGGGTAACAACAAGTTATGAGCTAAAAGTGTTTTAAAGAAGGTTCACAGTAAAAAACAGCTCAACGTACCAATCCGGCCTACCCTAATGACTAGGAGACGGTTTGACCGTCCAAATCAATTCGGGTCTTAAAATATTGGTACTGATCAATTACAAAAAGGAGCATTCGTCTTCTATATATGAACAATAGGGACCTTAATTGAAATTAAAAAAAAAGAATTTGGAAATAATTTAATAGAATAAATTCTGAGTTTTCTCATTTGGGAACACTTTTTGAGCTCTCCTTTTTTATAGATATCCTTCTTAGACACACTAACAATACCTTATTGCAGCTCAACCCTTTTTTATGAGAAGCTTCAATAGTGGAACCATTGATAGGGGTTCTACAAGAACCTACAATGCACCAAATATGAAGCAAAAAACACAAGATACCTTGGCATGTGTGAGAGCCACATTTATCCTGGCCAGTCTCTAATCAGAGAAGCACAACTTAATAGATTTTCACTAGACCTCAGACACACAAAAGATACTAACATACAACCTTTATCTCTACCTGGAGGAGCCTCCTGCGAGGGATGAATATGACACTTCTATAACAAAATAATTTAAAAAGAAAAAGCGGAAAACAACCAGTAAGCCTGACATAAGTAAAATGCTAAACAGAGAGCATGTTAGTTTGAACTTAACCTAAAAAAAATATTTTAATTAAACTATATGAGGATCTATGTCTAAACACTGGTTTATCAAGAATACGCAAGAAAAACATTTCAAATTGTTGATTTATCACCAACTATGGCTTAAAACCAACAATTCATTATTTAATGG
>JBAGKO010000002.1:4578349-4596730 GCA_037177275.1 Acacia concinna | reverse complement strand
CTCCTTTGATTTTCTACGCTCTGGTCATCCACTAGTCCAGCTATAAATTCTCAAGCTGACTTAGATGTGTCTCTGTCTCTCCAAGTCGCAACATGATAGTTCTCAGGTCGCGATCTGGACGCTCTTATCAAGTGGAAGGTATTGTCTATCTCTCCAAGTCGTGACTTGGACTTCTGAGGTCGCGACTTGGATGATTGTTACCTAGCCTTAATAGAGCACTGTGACTTTTGCATCTATTTAGTAACCTCAGAGTTAATAAAATAACATATAAAATCAATAAATATTTAAAAATGTAAATAAATAGATAAAAGCATACTTGTCCAATTAAAATTAACTCCCCTAACCTACCCTTCTTGAACAAAATAAGAAACCAAACCTAACATCTATTCTTTCTGAACTAAACAAGTTTATAACCTCTCGTGACCTAACTTTAATAAACCTCACCTAACCTAACCTAACCTAACCTCAGTTGAACCAAACACATCCTTCGTAGGCGAAATTGACAACTTAGTAGGTCCAATTTACAGCTTTGATAACGAGTTTTGACAACTCCGTTTTAATATTACTAAAAAATCTCATCCCAATTTTATCTCTTACAAAAAAGTCTTAAGGTCTCGAGAAAATTAACAACTTAATAGGTGGAATTGACAACTTAATAGACCCAATTTACAACTTTGATAGTGAGTTTTGACAACATTGTTTCAATATTACTAAAAAGTCTCATCCCAATTGTATCTCTTACCAAAAAATCTCAAGGTCTAAAGAGAAAATTAACAATTTAATAGGCAGAATTGACAACTTATTAATAAGCCCAATTTACAACTTTGATAGCGAGTTTTGACAACTTCATTCCAACATTTTTAACAACTATCACATGGGTGTTGTAACAACTGAGTAGGCGGAATTGACAACTTAGTAGGCCCAATTTACAACTTTGATAGCGAGTTTTAACAACTCCGTTCAAACATTTTAACAATTATCACTTAGGCGTTATAACAATTGAATAGTGGAATTGATAACTCAGTAGGCCCAATTTACAACTTTAATAGCGATTTTTGACAACTCCGTTTAAACATTTTAACAATTATCACCTGAGCATTGTTAATTGTTAGAACGGAGTTGTTAAAATTCACTATCAAAGTTGTAAATTGAGTCTATTAAGTTATCAATTCCACCTACTCAGTTGTTACAACGCCCAGATAATAGTTGTTAAAATGTTAGAACAGAGTTGTTAAAACTCGCTATCAAAATTGTAAATTGGCCACACTAAGTTGTCAATTCCACCTACTAAGTTGTTAATTTTCTTTTGAGACATTAGGACTTTTTGGTAAGAGATGAAATTGGGATGAGATTTTTTATTAATATTGAAACGGAGTTGTCAAAACTCATTATTAAAATTATAAATTGGGCCTACTAAGTTGTTAATTCCACCTATTAAATTGTTAATTTTCTCTTGGAACCTTGAAACTTTTTAATAATTATGTTTATTGGTGGGACTTTTTAATGATTATATTTATTGGTGAGACTTTTTAATAATTATGTTTATTCTTTGGGACTTTATTGCCATTTTCCCTTCTTTTAAAGGTATATTTGGACCTCTGTTTTGGGCTTCAAATAACCAAAATGTATGATTAGAAAGGCTTGCACCCAGATGAATGTTTGGACCACCGTTTTATCTTATCTTTGACTTATGGTTAAATCGAGAATTTAAGTAGAAGCACTAGGGGTGTTCAAAAGATCTCGGTCTCGTTACTCCCAGCCCGATCCTGGGATTTTAATCCCAGGAATTTCCCGGTCCCGTTTTGTATTTTTTTTAAAAAAAAATTTATCTTATAAATTAAAGTTATCCTTTTATTTGTATATTCTTACTTATATTAATTAAGTTATCTTTTTGAAATATGTGTATAACATCTTTAGTTGGAATTAAACCTCATATATTACGATACTAAGCTTAACTATATATTGTATAAAGATAATAATGAAAATAAAAATGACAATAATAAACATGATTCTTAAACTCTAGATCAATTTATGTAATTATTATGGTCTTATTAGTTGTTAAATGATTATTTTTAATAATAAAATATGATAAAAAATTGTTTAATTTTTTTAAAAAAAATAAAAGAAACCTGGGACCTGGATTTGATCCCGGTCCCGGGTTTGAACACCCCTACTTAGAGCTATCGTGTAAAGTGTGAGAATCAAGAGTGGCGTTAGCAGCACGAGAAGAGACATGTTCACGATTCTCATGAAGCTCTTTCATACTTTGTTGGTATGCTTTTCTGAAATTAGCTGCAGCATGAACCACTTGAGCTAGTAATTGAGTCACCAATTTCAACTCAGAATGAGGATGGCTCAAGTGTTCTGGAGGCAAGAAAGGATCCACAAACTCAAATTGAGGCTTGTCTAATGCATCCACATGGGAAACAGTAGAAGCAATAGCAATCCCCTTCTTCTTTTCCTTTTCCTTCTTTCTTAGAGACACTCTTCATTGACATGCTAGATGATGTGCCACTCTTCTTACAAGTCAAATCAGCCATAGTATCTTGATTGGCAATCAATTCTTCCATAAATTCATCTTCGTCACTAGAAATCAGTGAAATATTATCATAAGGCTCCATAAAGAAATGAGAGTATGAAGAGTGGGGAAGACAACCCAAGAGAGGTAGTGGACACAAGCACATTATCATTATTCTACTTCTCATCAATCAATGCTAGTGCATAGTCAGTAATGACCTCCTCCTCAATGCAATCAATGTGGTTCACATCTAGTAGGGAATAATCTTCAAATAGATGTTTCATGGATTCATAAACATTGAACTGTATCACATGACCTCCTACTTGCATAGAGATGCAACCATCTTTCAAGCTTATAATAGTGTTAGTTGTTCACATGAAAGGTCTTCTTAGAATAAGAGGTGAATCAACATCTTGGTTTGACGTATCCATCACAAATAAATCAACTGGAAATACCAAGTTTTTCACCTTAACCATCACATCTTCAAGTAACCTAATAGGTTCTCTCATAGTTTGATCATCCAAACGAATTTTCATGGTAGTCTTAAGCAATGTATTCCTACTATCACCTATGAAAGTGTTAAAAATAGAAAGTGGCATAACTTTGATTGCTACTCCTAAATCAAGCAAAGTATGAGGAAGGTTAAGACTACCAACAGTACAAGGAATAGTGAAGGATCCTGGATAAGTGGACTTTACAGCAAGTTGAGGTTGAAATATAGCAGACACATTGGAACCGACTTGAACTATCTCATTGGGTTTGCACTTTCTCTTTGTGGTACATAACTCTTTCAAAAATCTCATATACTTAGGAGTGGTCTTGAGATATTCAAGTAATGGTACATTAACCTCAATTTTTCTAAACAAATTATAAGCATCTTGTTCCATTTGATCAATCTTTTTCTTTTGATCCCTAAAGAAGGAGTTAGGGAATGGTAAGTCAAACATATTAAATTCCTTCTTTTTCTTATAATTAGCTTTAGTAGGTTGAGCACTAATCTTCTTATTGGCTAGCTCTTGTTCTTTTAAACTTTTAGATTGGACAACTTTAGGAGTAGGAGGACTCTCACAAACAATTTCTTCAACATCATCATCAGTTTCATCTCCTTCAAGGTCATGAGTAATAGAAGATTGTACATTACTAGGCTCACTAACTTCAACCTTATTGTTTTCAAAATGGACTTGCTTCCCACTTCTTAAGGAAATAACATTCACTGACTTAGTGTGAGCGGGATTAATGACAGTAGAAGAGGGTAAAGAGTTACCAAACTTAGCTTGCATATTGGCTAGAGCATCGGCTAATTGAGTCATATGTGAAGCAATGTTATTGTATTTGACCTCTTGTTGATCTACTTGGCAGCAACGCCATCAATCTTAGTAAACAATGCACTATTCAACTTAACGATAGAGGCATCAAGTTGATTACTTAGGTTATTGCCTAGAGAACTTATACCCTCTCTGAATAGCTTCATCATGCCATTGGGATTGGTCTCATGAGGAGTAGAAGGACCACCCACAAGAACTAGAGCCCTAGAATTATTTTGCTCTTGATGTTGAGCATCACCACCTCTTTATCCCACATTATCATTACCCCTTGTATTGAAATTATTAGAGTTGTAGGGAGTGAATGGAGGTCTTGTTGGGTATTGACTTTGTCCAAAATTCCCTTGACCAAAGCGATTGGGATACATAGCATTTACATCACTAACATGGGTAGGGCAATTCTCATTTAATTGCATATAAGAGGCACAAAAGTTACATGATGGTGCAACAAGAGCTTGAGATGAGCTCACTACATTTCATGTCTTAGAAGTATCTCCCTTCTCAAAAATTTGATAACGTCACTTCAAAAGCTTGTTGGTTGGCAAGTATCTTATCCAATTTATGACCCAAATTTAACAATACGGTGTCTTGAGGCCTAGAAGAAGAAGTAGGCATTCTAGTAGAGCCCCTTGTGTAGTATTGTTGGTTGTTGGTTGCCATTTTCTCAAGTAAATACTATGCTTTGTTATGAGTTAGCTCAAGATGAGAGCCATTAGAAGCTTGATCAACCTTCTCTTTGCATTCAACAGACAAACCATCATAGACGTACTAAACTAGACTAGCTTTGGAACATTGATGGTTCATACATTTGTTTAGTAAAGCAAGAAATCTAGTCTAATAGTCATAGAGAGACTCCATATCATATTGAAACACCCCATATATCTCTTTCTTGAACCTTGGAGTTCTAGAAGCAAGACAAAACTTAGACAAGAATGCATCTTTAAGTTTCTCCTAAGTAAGAGTGGAGTAATGTTGGAGAAGTGTGAAAAGCCAATTGTGTGCATTTCCATCCAAAGTGAAATAGAATATGCAACGAAGAACATCTTCTAGATCAGCCCTTACTAATTTCATAGATCCACAAATACAGTAGAGAAGATCTATATGATGGAAATCATCGTCACCAGTTAGACCATGAAACTTAGGCAATGAACTAATGAGGCTTCCCTTAATCTCAAAACCCAAATCAAATGAATGCATACCACCAAGAGCACCATGCACAATAGAGTGGTTAATATCTCTAATGCATCTTGTATCATCATCAGCATTTGGAGGAACATTGTAAGGCACCTCATAATGATTCTCTTCTCCACTATTACCATTTCCATTCGGTTGTTTAACTTCTGCCATGATGAAGTGATGATCACATATATCACCAATAAAAGATGATGAAACATCACACGTAGTATCACACTGAGTACTAAGAATATCAACAATCTAGTAAGTTCCTTGCTCTTCAAGATTTCTTCAATTTCCTCAAACTTGCATTAATTTCTGGATCATATGGAACCAATGATTTATTTCTATTCATGCATCCATACTCCCCTCCACTAGCATCCAATTCAGTCAAATCAACCTACAACTCAATCTTTGTTGGCAATAATTCTAAAGGCTAGAGCAGGTTCACACAAGGGTATGACTCACACTAAGCTATAGAAATGGCCAAGTAAGTTAGTTGCAATTAATTTAGGGGAGGAAAGGATAAAAAAATTGGAAGAAAGGAGTGAAGAATGAGAAAAATCCAGGACTATTGTTATGATAAATAATTATTTATGCACATATCCACTTCATAAGTCATAACTATAATGGCTTTTTTTTTTGCCATCATAACGTAGTTCTACACATATATATTGTGCTTGCCTTCTAGCATATATTTATTCCTCTATTTCTATCTCTCCATTATTGGATGGCAACCAAAGGAGATGATTGTAATACACATGGAAATTTATACATTTGACAAAACCCATTGAAAAATAATGCCTATGCATGTGTTACACATGTTTAGGAGGTGAAAGAGGCAGGGTAGAGATGGATCTTTGATGAACAACAGCAATCAATTGAATAAGGGCCTCCTTTGTAGGTCGTTACTTTGTTAGCGCGTGTGTGAAGAAGATGACTTAGAATTAGAAGGAGAATCTTGGACCTTTGGTGAAACTGACCACCATGGCATGAGGAGGAACGGTGCCAAAGGATGATGTGTCTGATAAATCCACCTGGTGATTAGTGGTAGGAGAATTCGATGCATCGTGTATAAGGAATTGGAAAATATGTCTCTTATATTAATTATAGGAGAAAGTAATAATTTTGTCAATCATGAATTTATATAGGGAGAATTCCAGAAAAATATCTCCCCAAATTCAAAAACCCCAAAAGGGATGTTAACATTTCAAAAGACACTAAGGTACCATGGACCAAATTGGGTTTTTTTAAATTTGCTGACATGAACAGTGACCAGTACGAAGTCGCGAAACCCATTACTCTTCTTACAAAAACTATTACTCAAATAGCGAAAATCCAACATTATTCACGTCACGGGTATATTCCCCTCTCTCCCCTGTCAGATGAATAGGGTCAGTATTAGATGAACAGTGTCGACACAGGGAAGAGAGAGAAAGTGATCAGCATGAAGTAGCGAAAACCATTACTTTTATTGCGAAAACCATTACTCAAATAACGAAAATCCACTATTGTTCACGTTAGCGAATATTAAGGGGGAGGGAGAGTAATTAATACAGACCAACATGGACTAGCGAAATCCATTACTCTTCTTGTGAAAACCATTACTCATCTTGTAAAAATCACTACTGTTCACGCCAGTAAATTTGAAAAACTCAATTTGGTCTATAGTACTTTAATGTCTTTTTGAAATGTTAACATCCCTTTTAGGGTTTTTGAATTTAAGGAGGTATTTTTCTGGAATTGTTCCATTTATATATGTATCACACTAAAATAAATTATATTGTTATAATATAACGATTGGATATACATACTAGTTTTTTTTGCCAGCAGGAGATATGTACTAGTTCACACATCATAAGAGTTTCGTTTTAATTTTTTTAAAAAATAAAATTAACTTTAAATTTAAATAATATGCACTGCATGGGGAATATGTTCTATATGACGTAGCCAAGACGCAGGCTGGGGGATGCCTGTAATATTTCTACATCTAATACTTAATAGTAACGTATTAAAATAATTCAGTCATGGGGAAAATATGCTAGTTTTTATTTTTGATAGACATCAATTCGGGGGATAAATATGCTAGTAATTAGTCACAAGTAAGCAGTGAAGGTATAACTTCAATTTAATTATCACTGACACAAAAAATATAACGACTAAATAAAAGTTATAATAATGTAAGAGGTAACAAATTTATAATAGTTTTATTTTGGCTGAAATTTATAATAGTTTTTAAATTATAATTAGGGAAAATGACACTTAAATACCATTTAAATTTTCAAAACACAAAAAAGTTTGTTAACATTTTAAAAAGACATTAAAGTACTATGACTAAATTGGGTTTTTTAAATTTGATGATGTAAAAAGTGATAAAAAACTAGCGAATTCTATTACTTGCAAATCTCATTAGTCAACTTACGAAAAATTTCCGCTCTCCCCTGTTTTTTAAATTTAGTGATGTGAAAAGTGATCACAAACTAGCGAATTCCATTATTATTTTTGTAAATCCCATTACTTAATTTGCGAAAATACCTTCGTCACGGGCAAATTTCTCTCTCCTTTATCACTATGCGTCAATTAGTATTTCAATATCAGATGTCAGTGTCAATATCAGTATCAGATGAACAATGCTGTTAGAGGGAGAGAGAAAAACAAAGATAAAAAAAACTAGCGAAATCTATTACTTTTTTTTATAAATTTTATTACTCATCTTGTAAAATCTTGCTATTGTTTATATCAAAAAATTTTAAAAATTTAATTTAATTTATAATATTTTAATATCTTTTTAGAATGTTAACAAATCAAGTTTTACAATTTAAAATGTGTCATTTTCCTTAAGTGAATTGAGTGTATCCTTCCTTGTTTTTTTTTTTTTGGACAACGAGAAAGTTTTGTCTGTTTTTTTTGGCAGCTGACAACGGGAAAGTTCAGTGTATAGGTGGAAGGCAGGAAGGGAAGAGGAAGAAGAAGAAGAAGAAAGCAGGAGGCTCTTGGCTTAGATTTGCTGTTATCAAAGTCAAAACAGTAAAGTGACGAATACGGCATGTGAAAGGAAGCAAGGCTTCTCCATATGAAGCAACTCTCGCCCCTTCGGCATTCATTCTCCGACCCAACTCTTCAGATCCACCATCGCCTTTATTCTAGCTATCTGAATCAGAAACAGGTATGCTGCATATATATATATATATATATAGCTTTTCATTTTCCGTATGGTCTACTAGTTGCTTGTCTACTGATGGAAATTGGAAACTATGGACTAATAATTGAAGATATTTATTGTTGATTGCTTCTGATCGAACAGACTAGTTCATATATGGAACTAAAATGATTTTAGATAGCTACGAGTTAGGACTGTTAGACAAGGATTTCCATATACAAATGACTTAAGAATTTCTATTGAAGCCCAATCTGATCGATGACTGACCAATTAGGCCTCTGAATCCGGATCACGAGGTTCTTACGCATGTTAAGGAAAATTAGGTCAATACTTCTTGATGTAGTATAGTTTTAGAGATTCGCTGTCACTTGGTCTTACACACCTACGCAAAAGTTAATTTTAAAAAATTATTCACACAGAACAGACTGGGTTTAAATTTGGGTGGCTAAACATTGTCAAATGCGGAGATTTTGAATTTCTGATAGTATTGTAGTTTCAACGCCCGATAGCTTTTGAAGTTCCAATGAGCACTCATGCACTGAATTTAGTTATTTTCTTTTAAAAAGGAAAACCTGCAGTAAAGAAGTGTTTGTGGTGCCTATGAGTGCAAATATTAGTGTCATATTGTCACAAGTCTATTATAAACTTTGGTATCCAAATGTTTGATAGTTTGCTCACCTTTGAAAGGAAGAAAGCTGTGGTTTCATTGTTCTTTTTCTTCATCTTAAATTCTTAATAATTATATAAGTTTCTAATTGTCAGTATGATTTGGTGTCACTAGGAACTTAGCATCACAAGAGTTGTATCACTGAGGAGATTCAAGCTCTGAAGTCTGGAATGGAACTGTGTTGTTTACTTAGAGTTTAATATTCAAAAGTTGTATCACTGAGGAGATTTATGTGTTCTGCGGGAAGCATTGGAAATCTGCTTTATATAATGAGATGAGAAAAGCGTCAAGACGTTCTACTTTCATCATGATGAGAAAGTTATCACGGCAGTATCCTAGACACAAAATTGATTGGAGAAGGTTAATGTTTATTGGGGCAACTTTGGCAATATCTGTTACTGTGTTTCTGATGCTTGTACCAAGGCATCAAGTGAACAAACAAGACCTTTCTCCTCTTGAATCTGTTTCATCAAACCACTTTTTGAGCAACACCAGACAGTCAAATGAATTTCTACAAGAGTCCAGAAATCAACGGGTTCACCTTAGCCAACCTGCCTCTATCGTTTCCCCTGATGTGCCTAACTGGTTAGCACCATCAGGTACAGTTGAATCAGAGAGAGTGGAACCTCACCAAGGCAATATTTCTTTCTATGGGGCCAGACAGCAACAGGTTCACCTTAGCCAACCTGCCTCTATCGTTTCACCTAATGTCTCTAACAGTTTAGTACAACCAGCTCTATTTGGATCAGAGAGAGTGGAACCTGATCCTGATCGAAGCAATATTTCAGTAGATGGGGGGCAGAAGGGCAAAACGTCAGCTCATACAACATCAATTATTACACCTTCCCCTACTAATGGGTTAGTCCCTTCGAGATTGCAGGTAGAAGTTGATGAAACTTTGAACTTACTTCTTTCTTCTTTTTAAGCATGATAGGAAGAGGTGTCACAAATAATTTACTCAATATATATCTCAGAGGTACATACAGTCTATGCCACCTAATGAAGCCCTTGTGTATGCAAAGAAAGAGATTGAATATGCGCCTCAAGTTGTTGAAGATTCAGATCTCTATAGTCCTCTATTCAGGAACATTTCTGTTTTCAAAAGGTACTAAATCGTATTGCTTTGTTTTGCTTATGCCGTGTTCTTTTGCACAGTACTGTCATGATTTGTGCATGCTGATTACTGAGCAAAATGTCATGCATAATGAGAGTCAACTGCTCTGAAATCAGACTGTGATGTTGAAATTTGTTGAAGTTTTAGTCCACATCTTGTGAGCTATTTTCCACGTGTGTGACTGTTCAAAGTGGGGGAGGGGAACCCTTTTCCTTATAGCTTTAGAACCTCCTGGATTGTGCTCAATGTGGGTTGACGGTTCTCTGTGTAACTAGACACATCTTCATGGACTTGGGTGTGTGAAGGTGTAAATAGATCCAGGATTAAACTGTCAAAGTCACCTTAGAGATGAATAAAGCACCTGCAAAGCTTTAACCTTAGGGATCTAGTAGCCCAAACTGTGATAGAGTTGCGTAATACAACAACAATAGAGCTTTAATTCTACTAGATGGGATCGGCTATATGGATCACACGACATTATTATGCTCCGTCGAAAACCAGATTTTTAGATAGGTTATTAACCGAAAGGTTCTTCTCGATAACCTTATTGAGTGTTTGCTTCAGCCTTACTAGAGTTGCATAATACAAAAAATTAGAAGATTTGGGAAACACTTATCAGTGTGGAATAATAATCTTTCTTTAGGGAACACCTGTGGCTTTGTGTTTCATTTTAAAGATTTCTCTTTTTACTACGCATGGGCATCATTCATGTGGGATGAGAGTCAAAGGTGATTGTAGTGTGTATTGCTCACAACTCCATTCATAATTTAGGACATTTGCTGGTATTTTGTAAAATATAGGAAGTGGCTGCTGATTATGCCTTTATGTTTTACTGTGCCTTATATTATTTGAATAGCATTGATGTCATATAACACACTCCTCATGATTTTCACTGCTTTGTTATAGTGGAAAATTTGTGAAAAGACATCTTAAAGAAATGTTGTGCCTCAATTTCAGGAGCTATGAATTGATGGAAACAATACTTAAAGTTTATATTTATCCTGATGGATCAAGACCGATTTTTCATAAACCTTTCCTCAAAGGAATTTATGCTTCAGAAGGATGGTTTATGAAGTTAATGCGGGAAAACAAGCAGTTCGTTACCAAGGACCCCAAAAAAGCTCACTTATTTTATTTGCCATACAGTGCACGTCAACTGGAGATGGCACTCTATGTGCCTGGATCTCATTCTTTGAAACCATTGTCTATCTTTCTGAGGAACTATGTGAACAAGATTGCTGCGAAGTATCCATTCTGGAAGCTCTCACGTGGATCAGACCATTTCCTTGTTGCTTGCCATGATTGGGTATGTGGCATATCTCTGTTTTCCTTAAATTTGTTGCTGACTTGAATCAACTACTTATTTGGAAGAAGTGTGATGATTGTTTTGAATCTTAGAATTTCTTTTCTTTTTGGGAAAAACTAGACATATTTTCATGTGTTATATTATGCATTATGTTATAAATTTTATATTTTGTATGATATATTTTCCCCTTTTGACTAGTGCCTAATTACAACTTCAATACATCAACTTTAACATGTAACAAAGCACCCTATTTTATAAAAAGTTAATAGATGTTAATTTCCAATCTCATATAAGGTCAGATTGTTTGGGGAGTATATGTCACCAAATGAAACCCCTTATCTCCGAAGCATCCCATAAATCTGTAGCTTTTTCCCCCTTCACAGAAGATGGAAACTTATTAAAATTGGAGATTTAAGGAATTAGATTTGAAAGCTCATATATAATAAGCCAGTTTGTGGAAATAGGGAATAAATTTAGAGCAAAATGCTTGCACGCTGTTTTTTACATGGCCTGTTGACGTTAAACAAGTTAAACATGTTATTTTGTTTTATTTAAAGTTCGTGTGTTAAAGTTATAATCAACCTTTGTTTCAGAGGAACAAATTATAGTTTCTCCGTTGTTTGCTCTTTATGAGTCACATTTTTCTGACAAGAAGCTCTATGCAATCTTTGTAGGGTCCTTATACAGTTACTGAGCATGCTGAACTGGCCAAAAACACCATTAAAGCTCTATGCAATGCTGATACATCTGAGAAAATCTTCATACCAGGAAGAGATGTTTCCCTCCCAGAAACTACCATAAGGGCACCCAGAAGACCTCTTAGACATGTTGGTGGGAACAAAGTGTCACATCGTCCTATTCTTGCCTTCTTTGCTGGAAGCATGCACGGTCGAGTACGCCCCACTCTTCTTAAGCATTGGGGTGGTGACAAGGATGAAGACATGAAAGTTTATCAGCGTTTACCTCAACTAGTTTCCAAAAGGATGACTTATATCCAGCACATGAAATCAAGTAAATATTGTCTCTGTCCAATGGGCTATGAAGTGAATAGCCCGAGGATCGTCGAGGCCATATACTACGAGTGTATTCCCGTGATCATTGCAGATAATTTTGTCCTCCCTTTCAGTGAAATATTGGACTGGAATGCATTCTCTGTGGTGGTGACCGAGAAGGATATACCCAGGCTAAAGGAAATTTTATTGTCCATTCCCATGTCAAAATATCTTACCATGCAAACTAATGTGAAGATGGTGCAGAAGCATTTCCTTTGGAACCCAAAACCAATAAGACATGATCTGTTCCACATGATTTTGCATTCAATATGGTTCAGCAGGGTAAATAACATTCAAATCCCACGGATATAATTTATTCTTTGAGCATTTATTGTGCACAGATGACTTTGGAATTGCTGTGTCTTTTGGCCCATGTGTTTTAAAGCTATTCATCTGTCTATGCAGAATTTTTTACAGCCTTTAATCATTTCTTGGTTTGGAAGTATATGGAAAAGGCATTTAATTTTATCCATTGGATTCAAATTGATATTTTCTTCCCCTTGAGAGGTATTTGATGATCACGTGCTGAGATATACAAGGAGACAAATTTTTCCCATCGTACACATAGCAGAGAAAACCTAGCTGTCTGAAATAATATAATGGAATACGAATTAAATGGCCTATGCTAGATCTTGTTAGATATATATGGTACACTCCTTCACAAGGTTTTGCATTATGAACGGACCATTCATTTCACTTCACAAAGAAATGACTAGTTAACAGCCAAAAGAAAAAAAAGAACAACACACACACACACACACAGACAGATACAGAAGAAAATACCATAGCCTGTATGTAACACCAGCTTTGTTTAGCTGTCACAGAACAGAACTGACTATTCACTGAAGAGAAAACCCCAAACTCACAATTTAATTACAAATACCAATCTTCATATTGGGATCCTCTAAAACCCCAAAATAAAATTATTCAGTAAATTTCAAAGAAGGAAAGGCACAAACTTATGAACCCCAAAATTTACTGGGCAATTTTCTTTTAAGGATCAAAATACCCCATTGCTCCCTGGAAACTCATCAAGTTCAAGATACTTGTTTACCCAATCCAAGTCATGAAAAGATCCTTCTTTGGCAGAAAAGTCAAGGAATTCATTCACATCAAAGCTAACTTCTGAGTTCAAAGTTGTTCCATTTCCACTAATGGCTTCCTTGTTCTCCACAAGAGCACTATCCCAAGTATTTTGGGGTGTGTTTTCTTGTAAGGTTGAAGTAGTAGTGTTTGGCCTTTTCTTCTTCTTCTTTTTCTTCTTCTCTTCAAGGTTATTGACTTTTTTGCACAAATGAGAATTCCAATAGTTTTTTATTTCATTGTCTGTTCGTCCTGGAAGCCTCCCAGCTATTAACGACCACCTACACAGAAAAATTATTAAATGTCAGATAACAGTAACTCAAATCCAACTACCACAACACAGGAAAATTAAATTCATTATAATGTTTCAGTGCTGACTCACTTCAAGTACTTTGATACCACAAAAACCAATGTCTTTAGGATTTACCAAAGAGGTAGAGTTAGGCTCACGAAGGTAATGATAATAATAATAATAATAAAAAAGGACTAAATTTGTCTCTACCATGTATCCATAAACTATCATGTCAGGACTTTGGATTTAACATCTTCCACAATTCCAGGAAAGAAATTTAAGAATCTATACGGTTCTGAAACTAAATTGACATATGCTCATTCGATCTTTTGTTTGTTTGTTTCTCTCTAAGGCGTAGATAGATAGATATATAGGAAAGAATACAGTTTGCGTGTAAGTATATAGAAAACATAAGTATAAATAAGAAGCACCTATTTCCGAGGAGTTTGTGAAGCCTAAGAATCAAGTCTTCTTCTTCAAGTGAAATGTTGCCTCTCTTGATGTTTGGTCTCAGATAGTTGAGCCATCTCAACCTGCAACTCTTGCCACACCTGTTTAAACCTGCAGAAACAAGTACAAGAACTCAGACCAGAAAAAGGTCAGGGAAGAAGAAGAAGAAGTTTGGTTTTGGTATAATGTAGATAGAGTGAAATAACAAAACCTGATTTAAGAGCAATAGTCTTCCACCTCTTGGCTCCATGAAGCTCAATGCATTGAGCAAGCTTTTGATCTTCCTCGGGAGTCCAAGCTCCTCTGTTAATGAATTTCCTAATGGGCGTCTCAGTCTGGCTTTCTGGTGCCATGTGAGAGAATGAGAGACACAACACTCTTTTGGAAATATGAGAGTAAAGGACAGTGAAAACTACAATAAGTTGTGTATATATTGCAGTGAGAGTGAGTGTGAGTGTGCGTGTTTGGAGAGAGAGAGAGAGAGAATAGAGTAGGTTGGAGCTTAAAAGATTGGAAGGGATTGAAATTTGAAAGGATAGTGAGTCAACGCATCTAACCTTCCACATGAATAAAAATAGGAAGACCAACTACCAGTAGCTCACAGATACCGTGGCTTATGTCATGTCGTGTTATGTCACATGTTAATAAAAGCAATGCTCGCTCTTGTCCTAGGGGCTGTTTGTTATGAAATGAGAGAAAATAAAAATTTTAGGGGTTAAATTTAAAAAAATTGAAGAAGTAGAGTTCTAAAATTTTAATAAAGGGAAAATATAATATAAAAAAGTATGAAAAATTAATTTAAAATTTTTAACTTCACTTCTCTAATTTTTTAAAATTTAAGTTATAAAAATTTTCTCTCCTCTCCTCTCCCCTCTAAATCTCTTGTACCAAACAAGCCCTAAAGGTAAACATAAGTTCTAGAGGAACTTTTTTATCTTAAATCTAAAAACTCAATCTATTTTTGAACTAAATTTATAATGTGTTTCTAAACTTTCCCCTTGACTCCATCAAGGAGATACATTACACACTATTAAGGGAAAATGGGTGAAAAGTGTGTTTAAAATTTTTTAGTATTTCCAGAAGAACCTAAATTTGAGTATTGCGCTCTTTTTATACATATGAAATCCTACGTAATACCGATATTTGTTATATATAAAATCATATTGAATTCTTTTAGCCAATAAAATTTACAAACAGTGTTTTTCCACCAATTTTTCTAATTATTATTAAATGGGTATTTTAAGGAAGTCAATACAATTTTCTTTATAAATAATTAATGTTATTAATTTTTTAATCTTTATAAATTAGTCATCAATTGTTTTGGCCAATTTATAAATTAGTTATTTAACTTATACGTGTTTTTTGTGTGTGTGTAAATTACTATTAATTTGCCCATAGTACTGCTACCACTCATTTTTTATCTTCTCAGATTGATCCAATGGTATATAAGATGGATTTGATATTTTGATGTGCTTACCTGGCCTTTGTCCTCTATAGCTCTCTCTCACTGTAATTATTGAAAACTTATTATTATTCAGGTTGGGTTAGGTTATATTTTTCAATACTCTTCAATAAGGATTTTTATTGTACAAATGCTATATATATATATATATATATATATAAATATAATAGTAGCTTTGAACTTTATATATCAAACGCACGGCAATGGGCAGTATATATTATTCTTGATTTCATGTTTACTTTTTGGTTGCAGGTATCAAACAATAGGTTTACGTTGTATCGTCTGCATGTTGTAGATAAGTTGTACATCAATCATCTTTTTTATCTATATCTTGCCGAGATACGAAAATAATAACTTTATTATTTTTTTTAAGAAATATTATGATGATGCAATTATTGTGTGTATTTTGAAGATAATCCAATATATACGCACGTGTCGATAAAATTTGAAGTTTTGAGAATTAGATCAAATTCACCAATCGTGTGCATGTTGATAAAATTATATAAGTATATAAAAAAAAATTGTTGATAAGTGAAGAGCTATTATTTATAAGTGGAAGATATATCATTAATAAGTTATGGGACTTATCTTTTTTTTTTTTTAATCATAGAGTTATGAGAATTGTCAATATATTATTTCTTTTAATTGGAACTTAAATGTTATGATTTAAAAAAAATACGTTTAATACTATATATTTTTTGAATATGTAAAAATACTCATAAATATTCAAAATACGAGCAAAAAAATCATAATAATTAAATATATTATAATACCATTTATTTTTTTTGTGGTCAAGCCTACATTATTTTGAATATGAATGTAAAACCGTTAACAAAAAATATTATGTTGGACACACTTTTAGTTTAGGGAGAATTCCAGAAAAAAATATTGGCAATAGGAAAAAGACAATTCAGTACAGAAAAATCAAAAAATTCTAAATAAGTTTTTTTGTACTTTTTTTGGGTAATTATGAAAATGCCACTAAATTTTTTACAACATGATTTTCGTAATTCACAACACGAGTATTTAAATTAACAACACCAGATACTACGTATTTACACTGTGAGTTGTTTTACTGATGTTGTGAATTATGAAACTCGTGTTGTGAATTACGAAACTCGTGTTATGAAAAATTCAGTAGCATTTTTGTAATTACCCAAAAAAGTATAAAACAGACTAATTTAAAATTTTCTGATGTCGCTGTATTGAATTGGGATTTCTATATTTCACTTGTCTTTTTTTAAAATTTTCCCTTTAGTTTAAGCTCATACGTTATTTTTGGACTCTAACTTTGAAAGAAAATTGGAATAGGTTGAACCATTTGAATTTTTTTATTAATCAAGTTTACTATTAATATAAAATATAACAGTTATAGTAATTTACACAATTTGACATGGAGTTTGAATTACTTAATTAATGGCGCGTGAACTATGAAACTTGGTCACTAATCTTGTAATTTATAAACACGTTTTCTTAAGTTCTCTATAAAATGAGAAAATAAGTTGCATTATTAAACATTTATAAAGAGTTTATTTTACTATACATATTACATTTTATATTAATATTATTTTTATCAATAAAAAACCATATGATTCATAATACCATTTTTTTAATACATCCAACCCATAACATTTATATAATACATGGAGTTCATGGGCAATATATATATATGTTTGTGTGTGTAAAATACATGGAGTTAAAATGAGCAGCGCAGTTAATAACTTCTGAACGCAGAAACTTGGCTATCAATCTTGTATTGTATGTCATAAAAAGAATACAAGGTATTCATTATGATTTATAAATAATATTACTTGCTACAAATTTTATATCTATGTTAATATTAATTATAAAAAAATAGTTCAACCAATTCCTAAGACACTTAAGTTTTAATTCTTAATTATGCTTCCATCAGAAACTATAGGTTTGACATTGCCCAATGTAAATCAAAACAAGCACCAAACTGTATAACCATGTGATTTTTCTATTAATAGGACCATAATGCCAAATTTTTTCACATAAATCCGACCGGCTCAATTTTTTGTTTTTTTTAAATTACCCTTTGCTCGGTATGTGATGCTTGTTTTTTTATCATGTTATTAGGCTATTCAAGCGACTGATCTGAATTGAGGCTCTATAACTAGAATGCCTCTCTGCGTTGGTTTTTTTTTTTTTTTTTTAACAAAGTAGGGTTTAAATTCAATTCGTCCCCTTTATAATCTAGTTGGTCCATTGCTGGATTAAGATTACTCATTCTAATTTTTATTACGAGCAATCGCTCAACTATAACTTTTTCTAACCATGGAGCCGTCACTCAGAACTAGTAACATTTTGCTTGTAAAGGGATTGAATTTTTTAGAAATTTTTCTTTAAAAAATATTTAGGATTTAAATAAAGAAAAATTAACAATAATGGAACTTCCAAATTTAATAGTCAAATTATATATTTTCCACAACTTATACCATATTTTGTTTTACAAGAATGCATCTAGTGTTTTAACTTTAACTAAGGTTTTATTTTACTCCTTTAATTTTATAAAGGTGCTTCTTAATCGTCTAACTCTAATGCCATTAATTTCATCAACAAAGGAGAGGGACCAAAATTTAGCTATTGATACTTTCTTGTTAAGTAATGTCTTCAATGTTAGATATTTTATTAAATATGATAATATTACATTTTGATATTTATTCATATTATATTTTAGATAATTGATCATATAAAGATATTCTAGATATTGCTAATTAATTGCTTTGATCAATTAAGAATCTAAATAATATCTTATTAG
>JBAGKO010000002.1:4552415-4563945 GCA_037177275.1 Acacia concinna | reverse complement strand
GCCAAAAGAGAGGAGTTCAAGAGTTACTCCATACAAAAGGGTCAAAATAATCCTAGAATAGCTCTTTAGCTATACATATTCATGAAATAGCTACAAAATATGTCATATAATACAGTCATATCAAGAAAATACAGAAAAGAAGGGAAGAAATTAGTAGAACCAAGAAAGATGAGGTAGAATCTCTTCCAATCTTCTATCTTCACTTGATTCTACTTCCAAGAACACAAGCCCTAGCTTAGTATTCTCCACAAAAAGTCAACTGGACTTTATAATTAGGACAAGAGGGAGTATAAATTATGTAATACAATTAATTGTAGACATAATTTTCTACAACATAGTGTTAGATTCTATATTTTGATGATAACTAAACTTAGGATGATTTGAAAAATGTTTAAATTGTGTTGAACTAAAGGGAAATTACTTAAATAAGTATACTTGAGTAATATCCATTTAGTAAGAAAGAAAGAAAAATTTTTGAAACTGTTTCAAAAGAGTTGCTGCTTTGCCAGCCTCAAGGTTACATGAGAACCTCAAGGATTGACAGCCTTGCCATAACAACAAAGTTTGTGGCAAGCCTTGCCATAACAACAAGGTTTGTGGCAAGCCTTGCCATAATGGCAAGGTTTTGCAACAAACCTTACTGAGAGTAAGAAATGACCAAGCAACCTCGAGGGTGGTCACCAACCTCGAGGTTACAATTATATTTGCTCTGAGGCAAGATTTTGAACAAACCTTGCCATTGTTGCAAGGTTTGCCCAAAATCTTATAAGTTGACAAGAAGGAGCAGCAACCTTGAGGGTGAAGTACAACCTCGAGGTTATGGGCTTTATGCCACAACAGCAAGGTTTGTCTCCAACCTTGCTATGGGTGCAAGGCTGGACAAAAACCTTGCAGTTGGCAAGTTGTGACTCCAACCTCGAGGGTGAAGGTTAACCTCAAGGGAATTGGACTTTTGTGACAATAGCAAGGTTTGTTGAAAACCTTGCTATGGCAGTAAGGTTGGATCAAAACCTTGTTATTGGCAAGATTTGATCCCAACCTTGAGGGTTTGACCTCGAGGATACAGGTCCCTCCCACAACGGCAAGGTTAGGTCACAACCTTGTTGTTGGAGTAAGGTTGCAATGGAACCTTGCTGTCTTGAGAAATTAGGGGAGCCTCGAGGGTGGTCTCTAGCCTCGAGGCTAGGACAAATTCTGGCAACCTTGCAAGGCAATTTTAAAACATGGTTGTTTATTTCAAAACTTTGCAAGTGGACCAATATCAATGGAACCTCGAGGTTATTGTTGACCTCGAGGGTGGTAAGTATTTTAACTTAAAATTTTCACATGCTCTGTGTTATTTTTCTTAATAAAACCCAAGAACTTGAGGATTGACTTTTAACCTCAAGGGTGCAAACAAACTATGTACTATGCTTTTCAGAAACTAACCTTGAGTATAAATTGAACCCTCAAGGGTACTACTCTATTTGCTTGAATCCTCAAGGTTAATTCTCAACCTCAAGGTAATTTCATCTTGTAAAATCCTCGAGGATACATTTCTATAAAAGATCATGTGTTAATTTTTGATTAAAACCTCAAGACTATTGATTTCTAAAGCATTGCCTCGAGGATAACCCAGAAACCTTAAGGAATTTCAAAAATCAAATTTCCAAAAAAAACAGAGCATCGTAACGTAAACTTCTTAATCATTCAAGATTCCATAATATTGATACCCACTTGTTTCTAACCTTTGCAAATGATCTTTATTATGAATAATAACATGTTATGATTCATTTCAAGGACACACAAAACACGAATCAACTGGTATGGTCACTGTGTCAGAAGCATTAAATGTGTTTACCAAATTTGGTAAACCTTCGCCTATCAACCTTCTTTTACTTCAATGGCTCTATTTATGACTCACAAGAGAAATTCTTTATGTCTCAACGGAAACTACCTAGAGGAATGATGAGATATCAACGGCTACAAACCAAACACCAACTGACATCAATTCCTTGGACAATATAAATACTTGAACATTAATGACAGCAACAACTAACAACTAGAGTGATAATTTTCTAAGTTTGTTGCATTCAATTCTGTCATTAATTCTATTGTTTTTCTTCAGTGATTATTATTCAACTTTATTGAGAGAGTATTTATTACATTCCAAAATTATTTGTGAGTAACTTGTAAGGGGGAGTGATCTCTTAAGTGTCAATCCAGTCTGTACTGTAGTGCCAAGAGCCCGTTGAAATCTTTGGGAATAGTGGAACTCAGTGGGTACTAAGAACTGGACGTAGGTTACGAGTTTGGACCGAAACAGTATATGTGTTTGTGTCTTGAGCTTTCAAAGAAAATTTGTAAATACCTAATTCACCCCCTCTTGGGTGTAAAGCTTGCCTCAACAACTTTTGTCTATTCCCTCCTAAAATTAATGTCATTGTGCCCCAACAAGACTATTGTGATAGTTCATAAAGTTATGGGGGGCTTTTAGGGAATATTTAGCTACAATGAGGGTTATGTGAAATTTTCCCTTAATATAATACCCTTTAATCAAATTGAGAACGAGGACCTAAATATTAGTTCCTAAAATAAGTGAAAAGGCTAGGGTTGTCCCGAAAAACAACCAGCTTTTTTACAATTTTTGAAAGCTTTTTGACATATAAGCACATATGATCGATGTTGGGATAATATATACAATGAATAGAAGAACTATAAAATTGTGCATCTAATGTTTGTATAGTATTGATGAATCACTGGTTAAAAAAAAAAGTAATGATGAATCAACCCCATAAGCTCTACAAATTAAAACCAAGTTTCAAATATGAAAGATTATATATTATTAGTGATGATTGAATTTGATTAGATGTTTAAAATTTATGTAGATAATAATTCAAATCACGAGTCACTATTGGTGTTAGTTCTAATTTTATAGCTTGAATTATATATTTTCATCTAAAAGATAAAAAAAAAATATTAAAAGGGCTAAAAGGCGGGAAACATCCTCTCTTTACCTTTCCTTGTTTTTTTTTTTTTTTACAATTTTTGAGTTTTTCTACTCTTCACCACAGTTAGATCAAAATTTTAATAGTTCATATTTTGCATTTTATGAAAATAACTATTATTATAATTTTCAATGATTAAATTTAAATCGCTAAAGTTTTTTCTGACCAATTCACAACTATAGCAAAAAAAAAAAGGAAAATATATTTACTTTATTATAGTAGGGGAACTGTTTAGTTAAATGATACTGTATGAGCCATATTTCAAAATAGAAGGTCAGTGAACAGTAATATGAAAATAAAAAAGGAAAGGGACTAATTTTGTCCAAACAAAAAAGTTGCCATTTTAATACCTTCAATAATGCAATGCACTCAAGTCAATTAGGTTGTTTTTGTGGGTCATTCTGTGTTTTGTCTTAGTCAATACCATATTTGTCCATCAATAACATATCATCACTCAAATGATTAAGATTTTTAATATGTGATAATTTGTCATATATTTAGAGGAGTTTGATTTCATGATCTAGTGTATTGTGTATACAATTTACTCCTTCATTATACTTGATTAAGGTGTCAAGAATGTTACCAGTGATATGTCTAAGTTTATTAGGCAAAATTGAATTAGTTGGCAAAAAAAAGAAGGAAAAATTGAATAAAATAATTTATTAGGAAAATTATTATAACATCCCAATGCAGGAATATAATAATAAAATCTCAATGACAAGTGAGTAGTATGAACATATTTTTATTTATTACACTACACTTATCATTACACGCTACCCAATTTTTAAGAAACTTTTTGATAAATTATATTCTTTTCCTATGACATTCTAGTAATTCTTCCAAATTCTTTAATTTTTTTTATATGTTATTAATTTATTTCACTAACTAATTACTTGGTTTCTTTTAAAAAAATTAAAATAACGGCCAAATGGAGGTAAGTAGTATGACTTTTTCTTACTTGTTTCTTAGAAAAAATTAGGGCTTATTTAAAATGATGGCAGGAGCCTTACAAACAGTTTTTCAATGGTGATTTTAAAATATATGAAGAATGTACCTGAAATGACTTCTATCTCGATTTGCTCAAATATACTTATAATAAGCAACTTCAAACAATCACTTAAGAAACATATATGTAAAAGTTAAATGAGATCTTCTTATACTCCCTCCGATCCTAACTTTTTGGGAGAATACTCTAATGAAATTAATTATATTATTTAATCATATCATATATTATGTTTTATTATATTATATATTAGTTTATAAGTAAACAACATAATTTAAAAAAATGAAAATTTTTAATATTTTAAAGAAATGTAATTAGCTTTCTTAGATTTTTTTTAGGATTCTAAAAAAAAGTTAACAAGTCCTTATAATTAGGATGAGAGGAAATAATTGTTTTTTTTATTAATACACTATGCACAATAAAAGTTATAATATAAGTCACATTATGAAGATGGGCATGGGGCACAAGAAAATTAAACTCCAATCACTTTCCAGGCTCTACCCCCCCCCCCCCCCCATTTTTATTATTTGAATTAGTTTTAAATTCCAAATATAACTATTATGATTGAACATGAGTGAATATAAACGCAATGCATAAGTTGATTTAATTGTTTGGTTAGTGCATAGTGTGATATTTTTTTTCTCCTGCTGTTATTTTAATTAATTTTAATTATTAGTTGACTAAATATGCTATGTTGGTAGTCCAAGTATATAACACCTAGACTTCTGAAGTAAATTTATGTCTTAATAAAAAATAATCATATGACACTTGGACTACTAACTCGGTATATTGAGTTAATTAATAGTCAAAATTAATTGATATAACAATAAGGGTAAAATTGCTCCATTTTGTAAACTTTTAGAGCAAAATCCCCCCCAAAAAAAATAAATTAAAGGGAAAAATTGTCACTCAATGAAAACTTCTAAAATAAATTTGCCTTTCAACCCAAAAATAAATAAGGGGTAATTAAAATGAAGGACTTAGAGAAAACGATAATTATTAAGAAGGATCATAAAAGTTATAATTATTTAGAAGGGCCAAATACAAAATTATAAAATTAAAAATACTAAATATTCCTAACAAAATTTATGCATTCCCTCATACATTTTCTCCCACATTCTATTTTTAAAAGGAATACAAAATTATAAATTTCATAAATTAAGCACAACTTTTCTCAATTTTTATTTTTCACAACTTTCAAAAAAATAACCATTCTTCAGTTTTTTCAAAATTATAATTTTTAATTAACTAAGAAATTTTATATGATTTATTTTTATTTTGTCAAAAATTATATGGGTTGAAAATTTATTTAATGTTAATAACATTTAAAAACGTAAATAATATATTATATCCTGAAAAATATGAAATTAATTTAGCTTCTTTTATAAAAATTTTTAATTAATTTTTACTAAAAAATAGCTTAATTGATATCAATTTTTTTTATACAAAAATTTTTGTAAGGGGCCCAGGTTCACCCACGATCCAAGGGCAGTGCGAAATCTTCATTCCTCCTAAGTGATATTAATGTCGGGAAGAGCGAGCCGTCAATTACCCTTAGGCGTTAACCTAAGCACCCTAGAGTTAATTGATATCGATTTTAAATATATAAATTGTACAATTTCTTAACTATATATTGATAATATGAATACAAGAAATAATGTAGGAAGTTTTGTTAAAAAAAATTTAGTCATTATAAATTTGTATTATGATATTTAGTTATTTTAAGTAATTACAGTTTTTATGATATTTTACTATAAATATTATTTTCTTGAGATCCTTTATTTTAATTTTTCCAGTAAATAAATAAATATACAGTGCAACATGTCCTTTTTATTTTATCAACATAAACACCTAGTACATCACATTAAGATCTTCTCGTGGAAGATGAAGTCTAAACAACTCATTAACCATGAATGCCCTAGTCGTTTCATTAAATAAGTATAACTGTAATTTTGTGCTAATAAAAAATAATATCGGATTTTGTTTGACAAATAATAATACTTGTCATGACTTGAAAGTAAACCACTCAATATTTTTTTCCAAAATATAAATTAAACCAAGTAACAAAATAAAATCTTCATAATTTAATAATTACATAAGTGATTCTTTCACTTTTTTTAAAAAAAATTATAGTCATAGGACTCATAGCTATTGTTACAAGGGTTAAGGAGAAGAAATGCTAATGTGCTTTTCTTAAATGTGAATCCAGCACAAATAAAAAGTGTAAAAATACTTATAAACTTTTAAAAATAAGGCAAAAATGCTACCACCATTAATTGAGGCCAACCGACGTTACTTAAACAAGAAGGAATTACCCTCTCCCTCTTTTATTGTTTTGAATATTTTTTTTTTTTTTTTAAAGAAATCATCTCTCTCTGCTCCCACCCTCTCCCTCCCGACTTCCACAATTTTTCTGCCATTAACAACACCATCTTCACTTGTCACAGATCCAATATCACTTTTCCTTTACTATGACCATTTCTGACCACTCCAGAATCAACAAAATCACAATAGTATGGAAGAAGCTAAATGAACAAAGAAATCAAACCCACATCAAAATTGAAATAAACAGATCTAAGGTTCCCAAATATTCTTTTCTCGTCATATTGCTTCATCGGTCATTATGAGAAGATATTAATAAATATGTAAATTATCCTTTATATTTATGATCAATATCAACTTAAGTATAAGTACAAAACTGTAGCTACACGTGTCAGAGACGCAGAAACCTCGAGTGAATGGGATGATTCGGTCATTCGGAGAAGATATGTTTTTTAAGCCAGAATTCAGAAATGGTGCAGTGAAACTGAAAATAGTAAGGTCTTTAATATTCCATTTGTTCTTATATATTTTTAGAGAATAGTAAGAAAATCTTAAAAAAGATAATTACATTACCTTAAGACATTAAAGTTTATCGTTTTTTTTTAAAATTATGTTATTTGACTTATGAACTATTATATAATGTAATAAAACACAATATTGATATTATTAAGTAATGTAATTGACTTTCTTAAAATTTTCTTAGGATTCTTCAAAAGAGTCTTATAAATAGGAATAGGGAGTATATATTTCATAAAATTAAGACTCTACTGGCAATTCTTCCAAAGATTCTTTTCTCGTCATATTGCTTCATGCGGGAAACATCACCTTTCTTCTAAAGCTAAACATTCATGGAAATTAATTAATTAATGTTGTAAAAGTAATTACTAATTGTCAGCATCCAACTCGTATTTCCGTAGCTTGTTTTAAAAGCAGAAGCCAAATATTACAATTAACACTAAAAAATTACACACACGCTCTTCACTCTAATTAAATACTACTATAAAAATATTTTTTTTCCTTAAACAAAAAGCCTATGCTTGAAAATGAAATTTTATTTGTATATCACTTTATTCACATTTTAAGGGAAATTCATAATGCAAATTATACTTTTAATAGAAGTCACATGGAAATGGCTCTTCTAGCCGGAAACCTGAGTCTTTGTAATCGGCGCCGGCTAGCAGCCACAGCGAGGAGTAAAGAAACTCGTCCGTGCCGCTGTAATTTAAGATATCGGGAAGGTTGAAGAAGGTGTCATCGTCGTTCGTTGATGGCGAACTTGACAGTGCCGGAGCGTCGTCAGCTTGCATGACCACGGCCTCGGGTTCGGGTCGTCCTTGACGGTTGATGTGGTAATTGATGGCGGCTGCTTTGGCCGCGGCGGCTTGGACGTCCTTTGGGGAGTTACTGGCCGGACGAGGAAGCACGGTGGCTAGCTCTGGGAAGTTGAGGAAAGCGGAGGAACCTTTAATGGTGAGAGCAGCGACGTCGTGAGCTCGAGCCGCCATTTCTGCAGTCGGAAAAGTTCCGAGCCATATTCTGGATTTCTTTCTGGGTTCTCTGATTTCTGAAACCCATTTCCCCCATTGACGCATACGTACGCCTCTGTACGTTGGGTGCTTCCCGTCCACCATATCTATGTTTTTGTTACTGGTCTTCCTCACCTTCTCTCCTTTGTCATGAGCTTCATGGTGTATATTAATGGCTTGTGTGGTGCCGGAGGAGGAAGAAGAAGAGAGAGTAGTTGGTTGAAATGGAGTGTGAAGGAGAGCTTCTGGTTCTTGTTGTTCTGCTTCCATGGCTGTGAGGAAGAGAACTGAAGAAGAAGAAGGGTGTGGTGAGGAAGAATTGAATTGAGCTGTGACTGTGAGCTACTTATATCAATTATCTTTTGGTTGTACTAAATTCTAGAAGTGATAGGTCCATCCGCCAAACCGTCAAACACGTGCCACTTTAATTTTTTTAAATATAAAAAATATATTCTTTTATGTTAATTTTTGGGAGAATTTCAGAAAAATACCTCCCCAAATTCCAAAACCCCAAAAGGGATGTTAACATTTCAAAAAGACACTAAGGTACTCGAATCAAATTGGGGTTTTAAAATTCGCTGACATGAACAGTATTAATTTTCACAAGATAAGTAATGGTTTTCACAAGAAGAGTAATGGATTTCGCTAGTCTGTGTTGGTCCATGTTAATCACTCTCTCCTCAAAATTCGTTGATGTGAACAGTAGTGTATTTTCACAATTTGAGTAATGGTTTCCGCAAGAAAAGTAATAGTTTTCGCTACTTCGTGTTGATCACTTTTTCTCTCCCCTCCTCTGATGGTATTGTTCATCTGACATTGATATTGACATTAACACTGTTCATCTGACAGAGGAGAGAGAGGAATGTACCCGTGACGTGAACAGTGTTGGATTTTCACTATTTGAGTAATGGTTTTCGCTACTTTATGTTGGCCACTGTTCATGTCAGCAAAATTTCAAAATCCCAATTTAGTCCATAGTACCTTAGTGTCTTTTTGAAATGTTAACATCTCTTTTGGGATTTTTTAGAATTTCAGGAGGTATTTTTCTGGAATTCTCCCTTAATTTTTCATGTTGAAATTTTTGAGTTAATAATTGACAATATTGTTCTTCTAGTTTTAACTTAAATAGACGATCAACCCAAGGCAGGAGACTATTTGAAATGGTAGTAATTGTTGTGCTGTACTCCTCTATTTAAAATTATGAGAGACAACCGTTATATTTATTTTATCTTAAAATATAAGAATATTTGAAGTAATGTCTTGTGTTTTAATTTTATTTTTAGTTTTGCTCTTATTTAATATCAATGTATTAGTACTTATGTTGACCATAAAAATTATTATTTCCAAGGATAAAAGTAAGAGAGAGTAGGAGATAGAAAGTGATGGATTTTAACAAATGTATTATCTTTCTGATTCAATATCTCCTCATTAATATATAAGAGAATTTTAATAAAAATGAATAACAATTCTGAAATATTTATTATTCTTAACCACTATTTCAAACCATAAAATTCAGTTAAATGTCTCTTATAATTTAAGATTGAGGAAGTAGAAACATAGTCTAAGAATTTTTTAGTGGCTAACTTGATATTGATATATAAATAAAAAAAATTTCACAATCATTGTCATATGATAATTGATTGAGAAATTTATTAATAGTTAGATGTGGTGCATAAAAACCTTGTTTAATTGAATTTACTTAACCCTATCGAAATATGGTAACAAAAATATAGAGTACAAACTCATTTGACAACATTCTCCTCATTTCATTTTTTTTAAGTGACATTTATGAATGGGGTTTTTCCCCTTCATCCTTTATGAATGAGTTCATATCCAAAAGTAATAAAACTTTAGTATTAGAAGTAAATTCCCACCTATTTAAATATAGTCAGTAAAGTTCCAAATGCACTTAATGTAGCTCACACCAATGAAGCTATTTTCCTGTTCATTAACAATAATTTAAATCTCCATCTTCTTTATTTCTTCAATCCCTGAATATAAAAAAGAAAGATGTTACCAACGGCCTTTAGGCTGTGTGGTATGGTTAGTGTCTTATATGGCACCCAATCCAAGTTCAATCCAGGCCGCATGTAATAAAAAAGAAGAAGAAGACATATGTTAGATTAATCATACTAAAAATGTAACATAAAATAAGCATTAAATAGTATTGAACAAATATTATAGATGATAAATTTGAGAAACACTACGATATTTTGGGATTGAGGTGTACCTAATAAGCAATCATATTTTGCAAAGCTTCTTTGTATACAACATTCATTATTCTGCTTGTAGGCTTCTTATTTGAATCTAGAAAAGTATCTTCAGTCCATGAATTGACTTCACCCGTGAAACAATGACATATAGTTGCCCATCTGAGAAAACTGGGTTGGGCAAGAATAAACCAACGTTAGTCATAGACTAGCCCTAGCTCTTGTTGATAGTCATTATGAAAGAAACAATCACAGGGAACTGCCTTCTGTTTATTATGAATGGAAGATTGGATTGTGATGGGTTCATGTCTATTCTATGGGTCAATAATTGGTGTGCAAGTTTGATAACATGTTAGAAGTTTGGAAAGGACTGTCATCTACTATGCGTAATGAAGATTCACTTTTGTTGCCATGTGATGCCAACAAGAAGACTTGAAATAAACTCAACTAAGTGGAAGGATTTAATAATTGAGGAGGGACAAGTTTTTTACAATACAGCTATCCTTCTGGAAAATTTATACTAGTATAACATTGCTAAGAAATTTGCATACAAAGAACAATAAACACATGGTCATTGTGAGATGCATGGTTGATGGTTGTTCGTGGTACTTTAAGGCATACTCAATGGGAGAACGACAAGTTACTGAATTCCTAATTATAGGAATATTGAAACTTGAGCATATTCATCATGCATAGGAAAACCTTATAACTCACAGCTTTAGGCGTAACATAGACAAGAATACAAATAAGCCGATGAGAGACATGTATAGAGATTGTGGGGCACGTCTAAGTTATACTCAAGCATATAGGGGGAAAGAAAGAGCCTTGGGGGAAAATACATGGTCTTGCAGATGAATC
This sequence comes from Acacia concinna, assembly GCA_037177275.1. NCBI lineage: Eukaryota > Viridiplantae > Streptophyta > Magnoliopsida > Fabales > Fabaceae > Acacia > Acacia concinna. The sequence continues at coordinate 4,553,039 of JBAGKO010000002.1, read as the reverse complement.
ATACATGGCTATTCCTTATATATATATGGGAGGCTAGTTGAGACTGAATCGGACACGGTTGCCCTATGTGAATTATCTAAAAGTGAAAGATTTGAGAGGGTATTTATTGTTTATGAAAGCTCGATAAAAGGTTTCTAACAAGAGTGCTGATGTATACTTTATATAGATGGATGTCATATACTTCATACTCATCATCTTCAGTTTCTTTATAATTGTTCTCACCTTCTGCTTGTTGTGCTACATGTTAATTATGTCCTTCATAATCTGTATTTTGTTGTTGACCTTCTTTGTCTATGTCATCCTCGTCACTTCCTTCATTCTTTGAATCATCTTCTTCACTTTCCCAGTGTAGCACCTTTACTTTAGACTGTATTTAAGTCACTTAACATCCTTTAGAGTATTGCTACACACGGAAATACGTAAAAATTTAAACTTTTCTTTTACTTTTGTTTCCAATGGCACCTTTATTACCAAATGTTAATTACGGTCAACGTAGGTAACTTGCAACCTAACATAACATTTTCCAAAATCCTACTAAATAGTCCTTTATGTTATGAATATTAATTATGTGGATGTCCATTATCTCACAAATAGCTTCTTCTCTAAGCCAAGGAATTGACTTCT
>JBAGKO010000002.1:4526628-4541075 GCA_037177275.1 Acacia concinna | reverse complement strand
GTTGGCTTAATTTTTATCATCTTCTAATATAGATTAATGTTGTAATTTTAATTTTTTAATCTAATTTATACACATTTGGAATTTATTATGCAATTTTATTATAAAAATAATTTATATCTCACCACAACCCTTACATGTAATTATTATAAAAACCAATGCCCTTTTTGTCATTTCACTGTAAAAAAAGTCATTCTGATAACATTTATCAAACACTCTCATTTTTTCAAAACCAACTTTTTCACAAAAGGCCTTCTCAAAAGGCATTCTGGAAAAATCCCTTCTGCACCAAAAGGACTTTTCAAAAGCTGCATCCAAATGAGCTCAACACACAAATATGACTTTTGTATAGAGAAGTTTATGGTGACTTTTGTCTTTAAAAAAAGCATTTGGTATTGGATATCCTTCGAAAATAATCATATATCTATTTTTTACATTTACCCCTTTTTAACACTAATCTATTTCTGAAAATCTTGCTGAAACCGACTGATTAAAAGATGTTTATTAATCATCAATTATTTATTTTTTAATTTTTTTGAAGTTTTCTATATAACGAATTCTCCATGTCACCCGGTGATGTCTACTAATTGCAGACGCTCTTTATTCTTGTGCTTCTACTATCTTGTAGTTGTGCTTGTTTGTTTTAAACTCTTAATTTTTTTAATATTATTGTTATATCTGCAGCCATAGCTAGATACTACATCTGTTCTTAAATATAACACTAAGTTAACATTTTTGAAAAGATTAATGAAGTTAATTAAACCATTTTAAAGTATTTTTATTTTTTTACTTTAAATTATTTTGTTTGGATTATAAACTAATATATAATATAAAATACAACATATAACATAATTAGATAACTTATTTAACTTCTGAAAAAAGTTGACTAAGTCTTATATTTAAAAGGTTTAAAGGATTTAAATACCCCGAAAATTTTCTCAGATGGGCAATGGGCATTTGGAAGTTTCCGAGGGGACAAATATACCCTGTAAGTATAAAAGATGGGGCAATTTTGCCTTATTATTTAAAATGTTAAATTTAACTATTAAAATTGACTAAGTTATACATTTGGCACCCAATAGTAGACACCTCATCAACCATTACTTTCCAACCTACTCTTCCTCTTTCTCCATTTAGCCTTAGTTTCCTCCGTCTCTTTCTATTTTCAATAGCCATGGTTTCTCTCTTCTTCCTTTCCAATAACCTTGGTTTATCTCTTTAAGAAATTTCTCCATCTTTCCTTCTCTTCATAGATATTCTACCAAGAATTCATCCATCTCCAATTTGCAACTGTGGGCTTCAAGAGGAGAAAAGCACAAGAGGTCAACAATAATGGGGTTTCGTTCAAGGAGAGTTAGATGAGTATAAGAATAGCGGCGGTAACACTAGTTGGGAGGGATCTTTGTTAGTGTAAATAAATAATTGGTATTGTATATAGATGAAAAATGTATTTCTATATAGTTGTAGAATGTTATACTCTTACACGTGTATGGCTTGGCTCATATTTCCCTATAACTAATTTTGTTATGACACTCTGGTATATATACATGAAAGGCATGAGAAGAATAAATTACCTCTGCCATTTTTACATATCGCTTCAATTGTATTTCAATGAGATTTTCTTCTTGGTATCAGAGTATTTCTTTTGCAGTGACTATCATATTTCACAATATCTGCATCTTCTTATATGTCTGATGATGCTACTTTCGCTGTTGTTACAAAAACCTATTCGTTGTTCAGCTCTTCCAGTCAGACGACGTCAATCAAGTTGAATCGGACTAATTTTTTGGTTTGGGAATCTGTCATTCTTCCCTTGATTGAAGGAAATTGCTTGCAATCCCATTTCAATGGGTTATCTAAAGCTCCGTGCATGATCTGATGTGTTCCTGGCTCAAAAGAGGTGAATTATAATCCTGATTTTGAAGATTGGTATGTGGTTGATCGTATGCTAGTCAGATGGCTCAGAAATACTCAAGATGTGGGAGCTCAATTACTTCATTATCACACAGCGAGAGATCTCTGGAATGAAGCTCATAATCTCACATGTGCTGTTTCCAAGTCGCGTGTTATGGTCTACAAGTCTGAACTGCATCAGACTCGGAAGAATACTATGAAGATGATTGATTATCTCGCTCGTATGAAACATATATTTGATCAGCTTGCTCTTGTCAGTGCTCCAATTTCAGTTGATGAGCTTATTCTCCACACGCTCAATGGATTAGATGTTGAATACAATGTTGTAGTTGTGAAACTTGTTCATCAAGTGGGACTTACTTGGATTGATGCACAATCAGCGTTGTTGGCTTTTGAAAGTTGCATCGAGCAACTCAATCAATTTTCCTCACTATCGATTCAACCAGCTATGAATTTTGCTTCTCGTGGCTATTCTGGAGGTCATTTTGGCCAATCCAATTCCACTCGTGGATCCTGGAAAGGTGGCCGTTCTAATTCTTCTAATTTGCGTGGCAATCATGGTCGAGGTCGCAATTCTAGCGGTGGTCGTTATAATAATATTGATCAAAATGATGGACGTCTTTATTGCGACCTTTGTGAATGTTCTGGCCATCGAGTATCCAACTGTTATCGCTGCTTTGACAAGACTTTTCGCCCTCCAACTCATCAGAATACTTTTGATGCTCAAGCTTATTATGTGGATAACAGTGTTGTTGATGAAGCGGATTGGTATATGGATAGTGGTGCTAATCACCATGTCACGACTGATGCTTCTCAACTTGAGAATGTGGTTCCAGTAGGTAAGTCTCATTTAATTACATTTACAGGTGATAAAACTTGTATACATGCCATTGGAAATGTTTCAATCCCCTGTTCTGGTCCTACCTCTCATATTCATATTAAGAATGTGTTAGTTGTTCCTAATGCTACCAAAAATCTTCTCAGTGTCAATAAATTGGTTGAAGATAATGAAGTAACCGTTACATTCTCTGATTCTGGTTGTACTGTGAAGGACAAAGCTACAAGAAGAATGCTAATGAAGGGACTTCCAAACTAGGGGTTGTACCCGATGTGCAACCATGAACAAGATGTCAATGCTAAAGCTCTCATGGCGGAAGTTTCCAAGACAAATGATGATGAGTTTTTAGCATGACATTATAAGTTAGAGCATCCAAATAAAAGGATGCTTAAAAAAATTCTTCATACATGTAATGTCAATGTGAAGGTTAATGACAATTTTGTATGTGAGGCTTGTCAATGTGGTAAATCAAAGAAGTTATCCTTTTCAATTTATGTTTCTTATGCCTCTTGTCCATTTGAATTAGTTCATACAGATCTCTGGGGTCCTTCTCATGTTCAATAGTTCATGGTCATCGTTTCTATATCCATTTTATTGATGATTTCAGTAGGTATATGTGGTTATATTCGCTTAAATACAAAAGTGAAGCTGTTATAGCTTTTAAACACTTTAGTGCTATGGTTGAGAATCAATTTCATGTCAAAATTAAGGCCATTCAGTGTGATAATGGTAATGAATATCGTCCAATTGCTAATATTGCTAAAGCTTCTGGTATTCACTTGCGTTTCACTTGTCCATATACCTCCCAGTAGAATAGAAGAGCTGAGCGTAAACATAGACACATTGTTGAGGTTGGACTTACCTTGCTTTCACAAGAAAATATGCCTCTTACCTATTAAACTAATGCATTTCAGATAGCTATTTTTCTGATTAATTGTCTTCACACGTTTGTTCTTTATGGCGCTACCCCTCTGTTTTGTTTGCTCAAAATAGAGCTGAACTATCAGTCTTTGAAACCATTCGGATGTGCCTGTTATCCATGCTTGCAGCCTTACAATTCTCATAAATTGAATTATCATAGTTAGAAGTATGTGTTCCTTGGTCCAGCATCACAACAGAAAGGATTTAAGTGTTTGAGTGTGACTGGTCGTCTTTATATTTCTCGACATATTGTCTTCGATGTAGCTTGTTTTCCCTTTACTGATGGGTTTCTTTATCGCCAGTCTTTCTCAGTGCCTGTTGAAGATAATTTTTCTCCTGCCATGGTGATTGCTCCACGTTCTTTTATGTCTGAATCTCAGCGGCCACTATTGTCTATATCTTCTCCGACGACCATTAGCTCTCCAATAGCCGTTGACTCTCTTTGTTCTTCGGAGTCCTTGATGTCTCGATCTTCTTCATCCATGTCTTCTGGAGCTGTTACTAATTCAAGAGAAAATTTACAAGCCCAAACAGAGGCCCATGACCTGAACCCACCTCCTACTACTGTTAATCAACATGATATGATTACTTGTGCTAAATCGGGTATCACGAAACCCCACTACCCCTTTGTGGGTCTTCTCTCGTCCGAAAACCCTAGCACTCTTGACCTCGCCTCTGAACCTATAGTTGTCTTACAGGCCCTCACCCTTCCTCACTGGAAATTAGCCATGGAAAGTGAATTCCAGGCTCTTCAACATAACCACACCGGGGATCTTGTTTCGTTTTGTGGTCAGAAGCTCATTGATTGTAAGTGGGTTTTTAAAAACCAAATTCAAACAGGGTTGGGCCCAACTCGAACCTACCAAATTGGCGGGTTAAACAGGGTTGGGCCCAACGCTTTACCAGCTCTAAGTGTGTCCCACATCCTCTCCTTTAAGGGGGAATGTTAGTGTAAATAAATCATTGGTATTGTATACAGATGAAAAATGTATTTCTGTATAGTTGTAGAATTTTCTACTCTTACACGTGTATGACTTATATTTCCCTGTAACTAATTCTGTTATGACACTCTGGTATATATACATGAAAGGCATGAGAAGAATGAATTATCTCTGCCATTTTTACACATCGCTTCAATTGTATTTCAGTGAGATTTTCTTCTATCTATCTTCTTTCCAACCTCTCTCTTTGATTTGTGCCCTTAAACCAAATATGGCGACGACACAAGAGATCAACAATAATGGGGTTTCATTCAAGGAGAGTGAGACGAATATGAGAATGAAGGTGGTGTCGCTAGTTAGGAGGGTGCCAATTGTAGGCATTAAGAGGGATTCGTCTTCTTCCTAAACTCCCTTTTTTGATTTTTCCCTTAAGAACCAGAGACTGTTGTAACATGGCTAAGGAGGGTGCTTATTATGGGCATCAAGAGGGAACCATCTTCTTCTTCAAACTCGCTCTTTGATGTGCGACCTTAACCCAACAACAGTCCTTCATTTTCTTCTTCAACCTCTATCTTCTTTTCTTCCCCATTGCTTCTCTAGTGGCCATTCTTCTAATTAAATCTCGTGTGAACAAATCAAGTTCATGGTGACGAGATATGGGTTTTGAGACATGATAGATTTCACCTTTGATTTGATTTATGAGTTTGCTTCTTTTTTTTATTTTATTTTTTGAGTTTGTGCGATTTCTACTTTATGTTTGATTTTTCCATTAGTTTGGATGTTACTTGTCTGTACTTTACCCCTTTACTTGTGTTTTTTGCTGATTCAAAACCATGGCTAGATTGTTGATTCAAAATCTTATTTGTTGCTATATATTGTTTTTTTTTTGTAACAAAATTTTAGAAAATGGGTTGGGTTCACCCACATCTAAGTGCAAGGCACCTAACTCATGATTCATGGATTTAGGCTTAGTTCCAAGGCCATGAATACATACACCTCTACCAAGGCCTGACATAGGGGTTTACCACACCTCCCTACTACTGCTTCACTAAGCTATGGAGATGTCTCCCCCAGGGCTGTAACCAAATAAAGGATCAAATCTCCTCCCTTTGTGAGAGTTTTCGATCTACTTGCCAATTGAACCGACTGATGAAGGGTTGCTATATATTGTTTCGATGTTTGCCAGGGGAAGAATGGAGAGGTTTTTGTTTTTGGGTAAGGGTGATGACAATGATGTGGCTTTATAGGTGGCATAATTTCCTATAAGGTAGGTCCAACTCATCATAGTTAGTTGACCATTTGGATTTTTAACGTTATGGAAAAATTGCCCCATTTTTAATATTTTCCGGGTATATTTACCTCTTCAAGAACTTTTAGGTACCCAATGCCTATATGAGAAAACTTTTGGGGCATTAAAGCCCCTTAACCCTAATTAAAACTGGAGGGAGTATTATCTCCGATCTTAAATATAAAACTCAGTTGTCTTTTTTAAATAATTCTAAGAAAGTTAATTACATTACTTTAAAACATTTAAATTTATCATTTTTCTTAAAACTATTTTATCTAATTTATAAACTGATATAATATAATGATACATTATATATGATATGATTAAATAATTTATTTACCTTCCTCAATCTCTCAAAAAAATCAACTGAATATTATATTTAAGACCGGAGATAGTACTTTTTTTTAAGAAAGTGATCGGATGTAATACATGCAATGCAAGTTAACTCCTACGGTCATTTTTATCAAAGCTGACTAAAAAATTTCAATTAAAGATGGGAATGAATTCTCGACTTAGAGGTAGATGCTTAGCTTCTCTAAATCAATTCGTTTCTCAAATTTCAACTTGTCAACTTGTCTTGTCTCAAAACTCCAAATTAAAGAATGCCATGAGTTCAATACTTCAGGTGTTAAATATTTTTACTTCTCATGAGATGTGTGCTAACTTATATTTTATTTGTTACCACTTTCACATAAACAATATTCCTTATGGTCATTTTTGTAAGTAATTGTCTCTCTCTTATGCTTAATTATAAACAACTTTCTTTTCTTGCCTCAAAATTTAAACTACATTTTTCTTTGCTACCCCTACTAAATAGATACATTTATACTTGCTCTGGTCCTTTTTATAAACAACTTTATTTCTCATTGGGGAAAATGAACTGGTGGTTAAAATTAGTTAAAAAACAATGATTTTGTCAAAAATGTCATATCTTTTCCAAATATACCCCTATTTATGAAAAAGAGTAAGAGAAAGAATGAATGTAAAATATATAAGAGAGACAACAACAACAAAGCCTTAATCCTACCAAGTGGGTTCAGCTACATGGATTACACAACGTCATTATGCCATGTCTAAAACCATATCCTTATATAAGTTATTGACCAAAAGATCTCTCTCAATAACCTTGTTGAGTATTCGCTTCAGCCTCTCACGACCTGTTTGTATTGGACTCCATACTACTTGATCAACCCTTCCTACCAGTGCACGCAATGTCCTCCTTTACACATGACCAAACCACCTCAAACCATTTTCTACCATTTTATCTTCTATAGAGGTCCCTCCAACTCATTCGTGTATGTGATCATTACGAATTTTATCTAATCTTGTATGACCATACATCCATATCAATATTTTCATCCTGACTAGTCACATTTTATGTTTATATTGTCCTTTTAATGCCCAACACTCAACCATATAACATTGATGGTGTAACATCCCAATTTTTATTTGTAATATTTAAGTATTATTATAATGTAATTTATTAAGAAATTTGAGGTTTATAGAAGATCTAGAAACATAAAATTAAGAATTTTGAAACATTGGAATATGGTTAAGAATTGAAGGTTGTATATTAATAAATATTGAGTTAAATTCTATGAAATTACTTTATAGCAATTGGAAATTTCAATGTAAATATTTGAATATAGAAATAATTAAATAAGAATCTGGTGGGACTAAATTAAAGTATTTAAAATAATTTTCCCACCTAAAATATTATGATTTTTTTATATGTTATGAAAATTTTATTTGAGTAAAATACATGAACAAAGGCTAATTATTTTAAATATTGGGAATGGACAAATGGTGGTTAATTAAGAAAGATGATTTATAGATTTCAAAGTAAGAAATTACTAATAATAATAAATGCATAATTATATATATATATATATATAAAGAAAAGATAAAGAGGAAATAGGAATTAAAAAAATGTGTGGGGCCCACACCCACCTTTTATAATAACTCCTCCCTCTCTTTCCAACGTCCCTCTTCCTCTTCCCTTGACGATGTGTTCTTACTTTGGGCCAAAGCTTTAAATCCTCGTTAATGAGGATTGAAATACATTTGAGCTTCATCTAATTGTCAGAAAATTTTCCAACTTTAATATTTATTTCTTAAATTTTTTTCTACACATTGAGAGTTTTCAAGAAATATAAATCTCGTTGGAAGAAGAACAAATTTGGATGTTAGGGTTTGGAGCAAGTGTTGATTTTCAACAAATGGAAACCTTAGACTTGTAGAGGTCAGTAAATATTTATATTTAATCGGTTTAGAATTTTTATATTTCATTATTTGAGAGATTTAGAATTAGGATTTGAATATTAGAAAAATGTTATGATTTAATATGATAGATTCACCGATTAAAATTGAGATTAATTGTTGGATTATGTTTATTAAAGGTAGAATTGATGTTTGATCGATTTAGAATGTTGTTAGAGCTTGAAAAATAAAAGTGGATATTTTTGTTGGAATTTTGAATTGGATGATTTGGGAATTATGACAATTTGAATTATTGTGGGTTAATTGGTGGTTCAAATGAGTTATTGTAATGTAAAATTGATGGGATTTGATATTGGAATGGAGAATTGGACATTGTAAATGGGATTTGGAAGTTGGAGGTAGAGTTGGAAACTTTAAGTCTTGGTAATTCAATTGATTATTTATTTGGCAATTTGAGTAATAGGAAATTGTATGATAATTATGTAGAATGAAGTTAGACTGTTAGGTGTTGGCAAATTGGAAGCATACAAGTGTTGATAATCATAAGCTTGAAGTAGAGGTAACCTTAGTTATTTTTTTTATATACTTGTCAACTCTGTGTGTGTGTGTGTTAAACTGTTTTGGGATTTGTTGTGCTCATGGAGGGCATGATTTGGAATCGTATAGTTGACTGAAAATTTACATTGATATGATTATTGAAAATTAATATTGATGTATTTGGGAATTATTCAAGCATTCTTGTATGCACTATAACTCATGGATATATATTTTAAAATTGTTTAAGCATGCTTGTTTGTTATTGTGGGAATATAATTTGCTATAAGTGATCTATAAATGATGTTATGAGTTTAGGTGATGAACACGTTTTGTTATGGTTCCTTGAGTTGAGATAGTATTGTTATCTTAATGATTTTAAGAGTGTATTATTTAATAAATATTGCTTGGAACCATACTTGCATATTTGGGATCCTATATATACAAGCTATAATTGTAATTGTTGATATTTGATGCACATGAATGGATGTAGAGTTGTGATGTACGTATTATACCACGTGATATAGCTACCACTTGGCACCCAGTAGCTTGCTCTAACATTCTTAGGGCCATTGGTATCACCCTTCCTTGGCGAGGTAAAGGTCAGCTCAAGGGATGTGTGACCTTTTCCTTGTCCTAAGGAAAGGGAACTCATAGTCCGATGCGAGTTCTGTAGCTTTTGACTAGGCTACACCTCATTGTCAGAGAGCTTGATGCAGTTTTATCATATAGATGAATCCTATTATGTGTTGTAGCTTATGGGTTTTGTTAGCGATTATGAGGATGGTTGTGAGTCAAGATTGATAAAAGTGGTTTGTGCATCAATCATTTGCTTGGCATGTTATATATGAAATTTATTATTTGAATGTCATAAAGCTTTAGTATGATTATTATTTTAATAATATTGAGACATGTTTTAATGAAATCTCTTATGAATGATATTTGAAAATTAATTAAGAATTTCAATCGTTTTGGAAGGGGTTTTTAGTAACCTAATCGAGAACCAGTTTGTGAAATGTTTTATGTAAGGAATAGTATGATTTAATTATTGTGAGTCAAACTTTATTTTAGAACCGTATGTTAGTGATCTCGATTTACATGTATATTTCTGAATAACTAATGGTTATGGGGATCCTTAGATCTTATGGTTACTAAGTTTATATTTTTCAGGTGAGGACTAAGTAGGGTTGCAAGGAAGTTGTAAGAGGATGAGCCTAGTTGCAGGCTCTCATTAAGTTCCTCTTACTTGCACATGTAATCATTTGTCATTTTTGTTTACATATGCAGTGCCATGACTAGGAACTATTAATTAATATTGGGTAACTCTATATAACTTAAATATTATGAACTATGATTTTGGAAAATATTATTTTTTGGTATTAAATTGAGATATTCAATAAATATGCATTGTTGTAATTGGGCGGAGCCCCACTTGATATGATTTTGTGATAATAGATTTGGATAAAGGGATTTAACAAATTATGTTTGGGCTTATGGAACGACGGTTGTCATGTTGGGCTTCGAATGCCCCAGGCCCACTTATATGCATAAGATTCATAATATTTACTTCCACTGTATTTAGAAATGATTTATTAGATTGTTCTAATTAACTTTTCAATCTATTATTTAAAACTATCATATTATAGCATATCTTTTTCTACTATGGTATTATGCTAATAGATTTAAATATAATAAATGCTTTCTAATTGGCTATTAAAACTTTCTACCATAGTAATTTTTTATATTTAGGTTTTGATTCTTTATTACCGTGGTAGGTTACTCAAATGGTAGTTTAAATGTGGTTTAGAATTCAGGGTGTTACATATGGTCTTATAGAGTGCAATACAATTTCATCATTTGGTTGAATAATTGATCCCAAATATCTAAATTTAGTTACTTGTAGGATAGCTTGTCCCCCTACTTTAACTTCCACTTCACTTCTCGCTTGTCAAATTTGCAATGTAATTAAAATCGGACTAGACTGGCCGGTCGGACCGGAAAATCGGCTGACCGGACCCTTATCCGATCCGGTTGGGTCATTTGATTCAAGCCCGAGTTGACTCGGCCGAGTGGCCGAGTCGACCAAGTTTTATTTTTTTTTTTAGAAAAAATGCCCCAAAATGACGTCATTTTAGGGCTTTTTTTTAAAGGGCGACAGTCTAGATCTGTTTAAAGGTATTCAAGATCAACGGTCAATGTCGCCTCCGAGTTTGACTTGAGCTTTAAAGATTTGTAATTTCATTTTGACCCCGCGAATATCACAGACATTGACCCCATACTATCTTTTCTTCATGCTTCTAGCTTTCGCATTACATTCTTTGCAATTTAGTCCCTTTTTTCTTTACAGAAATGCCCATGGCTAGTTTTTTTCTTTGCAATTCAGTCTTCAATCCTCTTAATCCCCATTTTCTTCTTATTTCTTCTTCAAACCTACACTAAAATTTCACCAACTCATGATCAAGCATATAATTGCATGTAAACGACAATTTTAATTTTCAATTAAGCTAAAATGACGACAATATCCTTTTTTCAAAAGTTCTAGGGGCGTTGCCCCCTACAACCCCCGCAAGGGGCGCTGCCCCTTAACCCCGCCCGCTAACCGGCTAGCGGGACCGCCGTAGCTAACTCCGCATAGCGTGTTACACTACTTAAGCCTAATAATTCATACAAAATAGTTATTTATCAGCATGTCACTTTGGTATTTTATAATAACATCTAAATTATAATATTTTAATATGTCTGGTTCAATGGTCGGTTGAACCCCCGGTCCGACCCCATTGAACCCTTTAAACCCTGAACCCATACCGTGACCGGTTCTTTGGCCGGTCCGGTTTTTTGTACCTTGGAATAAAATTTATAGCAAGTAATTTACAAGTCATAAATAACACTCTTACTTTTAAATTATGTGTGATGTTAAAAAAAAAGACATATTTGTTTACACATTTTATATCACGTAATGCAGCTTGCAAGATCATAGATTTTAGGGAAAATTGCATTTTGGTCCAAACCAATAGAATTTAGGACAAAACGGTCCCGCAAAATTGTATAATTGCAAAAAAGTCATTGGGACTTTTGTGCAATTAATTCCTTAATAAAATAATAATTTCTCTCTCCCCCCACTACTAACATGACTAACGCATCTTACGCGTCAATCAGCCTCTCTCTCCCCTAGTTGACAATTTAGGATGTTTCTATTGACAACTCAGTGTATTTTCATTGACAACTTAATGTGCTACCATTAACAACTATAGCTCTCTCTCTCTCTCTTTCCCCCTATTGACAAATTCATGTGCCCTATTGACAACTTAGTGTGTTTCTATTGACAACTCAATGTTATAGTTGTGAGTTATAGTTGTTAATGAAAACACGCTGAGTTGTCAATGGAAACACCCTAAATTGTCAATGAGGGAGGGCGAGAGAAAGAGGGATAGAGAGGGAGATTGATTGACTGACACGTCAGTCAGACTCTCTCTATCTTTCTCTCTCCCCCTCTCCCCCATTGACAACTTAAGGTGTTTCCATTGACAACTCAGGGTGCCACCATTGACAACTATACCTCACAACTATAACATTGAATTGTCAATGGTAGCACCGTGAGTTGTCAATAGAGCACATGAAGTTGTCAATAGGGGCAGAGAGAGAGTGTGTGAGCTATAGTTGTCAATGGTAGCACATTGAGTTGTCAATGAAAACACCCTAAGTGGTCAATGGGGTGGAGGGGGAGAGAGAGGGAGATAGAGAGTCTGACTGACGCGTCAATCAATCAATCTCCCTCTCCCCCTCTTCCTCATTGAGAACTTCATGTGCCTCTATTGACAATTGAGGGTGTTTACATTGACAACTCATGGTGTTTTTATTGACAACTATGCTTCACAACTATAACATTCAGTTGTCAATGGTGTCACCCTGAGTTGTAAATGGAAATACATTGAGTTGTCAATAGAAACACCTTAAGTTGTCAATTGGGCACATGAAGTTGTCAATGGGGGGAGAGAGAGAAAGTGGGATATAGTTGTCAATAGTAGCACATTAAGTTATTAATGAAAACACCCTAAGTTGTCAATAGAGGAGAGGGGAGAGAAAGAGACTGATGCGTCATCATGTCATGTCAGAGAGGAGAGAGAGAAAATAATTTTTTATTCTAGAATTAATGTTACAAGACTTTTTTGCAATTACGCGATTTCACAGGACCATTTTATCGTATATTCTATTGGTCGAAACTAAAACTCAAATTTCTCTAAATTTTATTTGGAATTTAAACTTTTCGTGAATGACTCAAATCATGTTTTACTAACGTTGGACTGTCGGAGTGTTTGGTAAAACTAAAACACTAGCTTTTTTTTTTTAACAAGCATAAGATATATAACATTTACATATGCTTAAATAAATTTTCCTTATTTAGTGGTAATGTTTTTGAACGAATAGGTACATGAAATATTTTTGACAAATTAAACTATTTTTTAGATTTTATTTTCTATTTCTACGTTTTAATGTTGTGTGGCTCATGTGGACCAATTCTTGTTGCAAATTTCTTGAGAGAAGCATTATGCAACCAGCGGAAGTCATTTTTGTCTACGTTTTAATGTCGTGTGGCTCACACAACAATTCTTGTTTTTATTTTCCAACTCTCACACATCAATTAAAAAAATTAAATTATCCTAAAGTCTATCCTTTAATTGTAATTAAGTCTAATGGACATTTATCAAAAGTCTCATATCCTTTAATTCTGGAGCCACACAGCCAACGACAAGTCGACAAGTAAATAATGGTAAAACGGCTTGGCGGGACTTGAAAGTTGGACTTCTTGGTTGCCCAAATTAATATACGTGAACACATATATGCATGTCCTTCATTTATCAGTGAGTCCATATTTATCTTTAATATAATATATATTTTTTATATTTGTCAATATTTTCTTAATTTATCCTAATTAATGCTCTCCTAATAATAATCAAATAGGAGAATAAATAAAGGAATTAAGAAAGATGGCTAGAGTATTTTAAGAAATGCATATCATTTTAATTAACTTCATTAATTTAATCAAATTATATAAATATGCCTTATCTTAAGAACTAAAGAAATCTATCGTCACGAGGAGGAAGGATATTTTCTTGGGGTTAAAGTGTAAATTTGGCTTAAAAGTTTTGTTGAGAAGCAACATTACCCTATAAGTTTATTTTGACTTCTATGTTACTTGGGAAGTCATTTCAAAACGTAGCATTTTTCTCTATATCTTTAAAAAATAATGTTGACCTTTAAAAAATTGATGTTAATAGTGTTAAGTTTTTAATGGTAAAGGGCAATTATAGCTTATTTGTAATGTTTATAGGGTAACATTGAACCCCAAAAAAAAAACTTCTGCAGTTCCCAATAATAACTTTTGAAATAAATTTACACCTTAATTTTAATTTTTTCTAAGGGAATGACATTTTGATAAATGTGCGCTAAACGCGTTTACAATCAAACAACATGGGACATTAGAACAATTTAATGATTTCAATAATTTTTCATTTTGCATTGTCATGAGAGATGTGAGTGTGATTTTCCTTATATTTTTAAATAAAAATTATGTGTGTCATCTCAATTTTGAAAATTAAACTTTAAAGATAAGTAAGTATTTTCCGTTTAATCTTCTTTGACTTGCATGCATGCCGAAGGTATCACCAAAGAAAATGAAGACGGCCTTGGTATCATCAACCCCATTCCATTGCCACTACCTTTATTTGATTGCCCATTTCCTGATGAACTAGAATTGATTGTTTGGCACCGAGGACAACGGTAAGTGGTTGTGGTT